>SRMA01025159.1:0-96958 GCA_007224835.1 Danionella cerebrum
TCTCTCTCTCTCTATCTCACTCTCTCTCCTCTCTCTCTCCTCTCTCTCTCTCTCTCTCTCTCTCTCTCTCTCTCTCTCTCTCTCTCTCTCTCTCTCTCTCTCTCTCTCTCTCTCTCTCTCTCTCTCTATATATATATATTACCTTTATATTAATATATTAGCCTTATGTACAATCTGATTAAAGTTTAGATGTCACGGTAACGAAGTAAACATTGAGTTGGAACGGGAAATGACTTTTATTTTGAAATAGACTTTTATGAACCGGAAGTTAGACCCGCTAGGAGATGCTCTGGTGGTTCTCGTTGTTTGTGTTTAGTTTACGGTGAATAAACGGAGTAATTCTGTGTGTTTTGCGTCGTTAAGGGGACAGATGTCGGCGCAGGGGGACTGTGAGTATCTGGTGAAACGCGCGCGGGAGCTCGTGACGCAGGATCCGTGCGCGGCCAAATCCTGGCTGATCACCGCCAGGACCCTGTATCCCTCCGACTTCAACATACAGGTAAATAACATCCAAATATACAGAACACAGCCCTTAAACAACAAACGCTGTGGTTTTCCTAGAGATTTTATTGATATATCGTTCATTTAAATATTTTATAGGTAGATGTATTGTAAAGCTATTATCCATTTGATTTAGTGTGGTGGCTTCAACGGTTCCCTTGTCTTAGTCCCCACGAGTCTCACAGTGTCAACAGTGACACCTAGACTTGTATGTGACACTGTGATTGACAGCTCTACAAAGCAGTGAAAACATCACCCATGAAATCCAACCTTTATTTGAAGAAGCACCCCATATTTTACTGTTTTTGACTAAATTAACTGGATAATGTATTACTTTTGGTACTCATTTGGTTTTACTAAAGCCTGTTTTGTTGTGTTGTTGCAGTATGAGATGTACAGTATTGAGCGGAATGCAGAGAGGACAACTTCAGCCGGGAGACTCCTGTACGACATGTGAGTCTGACTCATAATTTCATTTAAATGCTTAAGGGAGGAACTGTGTCTAGAACATGATCTGTTTCCAATGAAATGTCTTAAATCCTCTTAACGGTGTTTTGCAGTTTTGTCAATTTCCCAGATCAGCCGGTGGTGTGGAGGGAGATTTCAGTCATTACCGCGGCTTTGAGGAACGAGAGTCAGGACAAACACGCACAGTTCCTCAAAGGTGAACCAGCTACTCTTTGAAGGGGTCATGAACCACTCATTTTCTTTCTTAATTTCTTTCCAGAGAAGCTCTGGATGTGCGTGTGAGGAGAAACCTCTAGAAACGTTTGTTTAATCCGTGAGAGTTAGTAACGATAATGACATGCGTGTTAATTAATGTCAGATCACAAAACAAGGAGTTTAGCCAAAGCTTTAGTCAGGAAAGCTTTCATTTTGAGGGGAAAACTAGCAATGATGTGGGTGGAGCTTCACAACAAATGGGGAGGGGCCATCCAGCAGGGAGGTGCTACCAGAACATCTGCTTTAAGGCTGGACACAAGCTCACCAGGAAAGACGTTTCTGTCGTTGAATTCATTTTTTCATCTTTTTTTGCTCTCTTTCCTGTTCACCTGTGGAGGAGTTTTCGAGGCTCTTCCGGGTCCGGTTCAGTGTAAGATGCTCCTGAAGGCGACCGAGCAGTGCTTCAACACTCTAGAGAGAGCCGAGATGCTGCTGGTTCTCCTCAAGAGGTTCCCAGAGTCTGTGATTCAACACGGGGTGAGCACACGCTCCTACGGCATTGACCATCCAGTGGTCTTCTCAGACGTACAGTTGTTAACGGCAGCGGTTGTTTCCTGTCCAGGTGAGCTTGGGAGAGTCTCTGCTGGAGGCGGAGACCGTGGAGGATCTGGAGACCCCCGTGAACTGCTTCAGGAAACTCTTCGGTTAGAAATGTATCTTTTAAGAGATGGTTAACCAAACGTGGAAATGTTCCTGGCTTGAGTTCAGTTAGTTTTATGCGGTTAGTTTTAGTTATATCGGTTTGGTTTTGGATCAAGTTAATTTGGTAATGACCATTTGGTAATGATTGGTTCAGTTGTTTTGGTGATATGATTAAATAGTTGTTTGGAGGACGGTTAAGTTAAGTTTCGGTGATGGTTTGGTTTGTTTAATGATGTTTTGGACGGAAGGATATGATATTGGTTTGGCACCATTGGTGTGATGATTGGTTATGGGGGTTCAGCGGTTGTTAAGTCGGTGGTTTTGGTGAAGCTGGTTTGGTTTGTTGTGTTGGTTGGCCTTGGGTTGAGGTGGTTTGGTAATGGATTAGGGGGATTGGTGATGGGTTCATTTGATCTTGCGATTGATATGAGAGGAAATAATTCAGTTTAAGGTGGTTTGGTCTTGGACTGGTTGTTGGTGGAGTTAGTTTTCGGTTGCGTAAACGGCGTGTTCTGTTTCTGTTCAGTGTGTGACGTCCTGCCGCTGATCCTCAGCAATGCAGAGATGCGTCTCCCGGCGAGTCTGCTCCACAAATACCTGCTCCGAGCTGCGGAGTTCTACATCTGCTACGTGTCCCGGGAGCCAGCAACGGATCCACAGATGCCGGGTGAGACTTCCTGTCTGTCGTTCCTCAGCACTAGCCTTTTCTTGCGAATTTTCCTCATTTTCTGGAGCTAGCATCAACCAAAATATCGTGCTCTATTATAATGAATAGTTTTTTATTTTTATAAAATCTGGCAGAAATGTCCCTTTTTGTACTATCCCCAGGCACACAGGAAGTGAGCACTCTGAAGTCTCCAGGAAGGGGGCGGGGTCAGCGGTTGATTGACGGGCTGTCAGAGAAGTCGTCAGTGGTGATGGAGCCCTGGGAGAGGCTGCTGGAGATAGTGGGTGTGGTTAGCTCTCTCTGTGATTGGCAGGGAGAGAAAGGAAGCCGGTGAGAGGATCTCAGTTTTTTTCTTTCGGTTATGCACCAGCAATAGACCGACTCTGATTCTCGCGCGTCGTTGTGTCCAGCTCGTATCTGGAGCTGCTGCAGAGCGCTTCGGATCTGTGTCGCTGTGTGTCGGAGGCGGAGGGGTTCTCGCGCTGCGTCTGGCAGATCGTCACCTGCCTCTCGCTGGTGCTCTTCCACAGCGTGCATCACTACGTCTGCGCCGTGCAGCCTTCGCTCTTCCACGGTGAGTTTGATGCGCTTGGTTCTGATTGGCCGATTGAACACTGTGAAGGAAACGGAAGCGCCGTCGATGAGTGGTTTAATAATAGAGCTGTTTTTGTTTGGACAGGTCAGGCGTCCCTCGGCTCCTCTCCTATGGTTCTCCTGGAGGATCTCTCGGGAGTGTACGCCGATGTCGATCCGGAGAGGAAACACTCTCACAAGAAGCGTAAGCTGGTGGACGGGCGCGAGAGAACCATGGTGAGCCCCAGAGGGCGACCGCGGCATTAGCTTTTGTTTGAGATGCAGAACGTTTTAAAATCGTTTGCAGTCCATCATTTTTGTTTTTGTTTGGGTGATGAGATGAAGGTTCGTTTGGAAATGATAGAAATGTGCTTCGATGACGGGTTACGGTAGTTTGGTGTTATGTGTGCGACACGCTTGAGCAGTCTGGGCTTGTTCTGGTAGAGTTGGTTCGGGTGTAGTGATCGGATCCTTTGTTTAGAGATGGTTTAGGTGAGTTTGGTGATTTTATTTCAATGATCCCAATGTTGAAATAAAGCGAGAGCTTTACGTAATCCTTCAGGGTTGTGTGCAGAGCTCAGACGATGACGAGGCCTTCGCTAAAGGCAGAGGCAGACTCATACTCATCAACCACAAAAGTGAGATGTCGAACTGGAACGAAACGCTAGAGCATTTCCACATGGGTCGAGAGAGCTGGGAGCTGCTGCACCGTCACCCGAGCCTCGAGAGCGGTATGAATGGCCGATAAACCACACGTCTCACTTTCCCAGAGCTTTTGGTGTTTCGGCATCATTCCAACACTTAAACCAGACCTTATCACCTGGGGGCTTTTCTTCCAGAGTTTGCAAAGATCTGCGCGGCGTGGAAGACCGAGACCTGGCTGTGGTTCCGGATCTTCCTCACAGACATGATGGTTTACCAGGTGTGAGAAGCTTCTGTGGCTAGAGCTAACGCTGGTGTGTTCAGCTAACCGAAGTCTGCGTTTAGGGTCATTACCGGAAAGCCCTGTCGAGTCTGGCTCTGATGTCCTCGCTGCAGCAGAACCAGAACCATGACAACCAGAGAGCCTCAATCCAGCAGGCGTCCTGCCACTATGCCCTCGGGGAGCACAGGGTAACACATTTGGGCAGGGTAAACACAGGGTCTCAGGGCACCGCCGGCGGCTCTTCACGACGTTTGTTTTTCCTCAGCTGGCGTGCGAGAAGCTCCTGGAGGTGGTCAGCATTCTGGTGCCTCACAATCAGGATTCGGCGAGGATCAGCGAGGAGCCGAGCAAACCCCGAAGCAAGAGCCGAAGAGGTGAGAGATGTTTCTGTCTTTCATGATCTCCTAATGTCGAGGAGGTTTGTTTGGCTCTCGCAGAAACACTTTCCGTTTACACAGTCATCAAAAGATTTCGATTCCTTCGTTATTAATAAACCTTCTGCATCAGAACTAGCGTTTGATGGGCTGGTCTCCTCTGTTGCTAGGGAACGATCTGCGGCTCATCCCCTGCACCAGTAAAAGCATCCTGCCGTACTGCCTTCAGCTGATGCTCGCCTGCTTTAAGGTATTTAGCAGTTATAGCGGGTTTTTTGTTCTAGCTATAAAACCACCGAGCAAACGCAGAATCTGTATCTTCCGTGGCTCCTGTTGGAAACACCAGTTCCCTTGGGCCTGCTCCGGATCCGAGTACTAGACGAAGACGTGTTCCGCACCCGGTTCTAAAAGCTGGAATATTTCGGTTCATTACTCAAGCCGCTTCGTTCCTATAACATGTGTTTGTCTTTCCGAAGCTGAGGGCCTTCACCGAGAACAGAGATGATCTGGTGCTTGGTCATGTGATCGTGCTTCTGCAACACGATTGGCCACAGGGTGAGGGTCTCTTCCTGAAGGCGGTAGATAAGATCTGCCAGCAGGGGAGTTTCCAGTACGAGAACTTCTTCAACTATGTCACCAGTATCCTTCAGATCCCACTGAGACAAAATGTGTGCACCGAACAGTGTTTCCGTTTCACCGTCCAAACCGCCAGCTCTGCTCTGAACCATGTTTGTCACGTCGAGGGTTTTAATAGTGGATTGAAGAGCGTTTTTGCTTGACTGGTTCCTGCAGACATCGATATGCTCGAGGAGTTCGCTTACCTCCGCACGACAGAGGGTGGCCGGGTCCAGCTGGAACTGCTGCCCAATCAAGGCATGCTGATCAAGTAAGCTCCTCCCATCTCTTATTTTACCCAGTAGGAGTTGGGCAGCTGTATTTTATTGAAAGGCTGTAAAAGAAAATAAAGCTTGTCGTAAATTACTTGTTCTAAACATGAATAAAGATTTTTTGGCTTCTTTGGCAAAAACTGTTGTTTCACAAGATACATTTTTTCGCTCACAATGTTTGTGAAGAACCCCGAGAACCGTTGAGCTGGGGATTCCTCTGCTATCGAGAGATGTTTGCGTGCGTTTCTATATTAAGATTGCATGAAACAGTTTGAGTTTGTTTACAAGACACACTGGGAATCTGTTCAGTGATTGGTTCAGCTTCTCTCTCAAGCCTCCGGTGCTTATTAAAAGTGTTATTGCTGTCCATAGGACCCCAAGCCCCTCCCTGGGGGCGGAGCTAAACTCTCTGCTGCTTCCATTGGTTCAGAGACCTGACAGGTACCCCACACCCTTCCCCAACCCACCAGCCCCTTCCAGCCTGATCCTTTATATCAACATTTATGTTTTCATTTCCTACATTCTTCTCTGTTTCGTTTTCAAACGTCAGACTCCCTCCGCGCTCAGCCGACTAGTCATTTATCTTTTGTTTGTTCCTGTTTGCATACAGCTGGTTCCATCGTGGTTTGTTTAAAAAGTGACTGTGCTCTTGGATTCACTCCATTTTTCACGCCCACTTCATTGCCACGCCCGTGAACCAAATTTCAAAGTCCTCCTGTCAGCAAAAGTTTTCAAATCTGTGCATCCTCATGCCAGCAGTGCGGTCTTCCACACTCTTCTTGTAAATTAGCCCCACCCACAAATTCACCTCATTTAAATTTTCCATTTCCATTTGAAATGGTTTTTTTTTAAATTATCAATGTCATCAACAAAATGCAATTCCCTTCAGGTCCCATTCCCAAACCGACCTGACTCCGCCCAAATTTCTTTGTTTAGTCCTGTTCTTGATGCTAGTTCTGAATGAAAAGCAGCGGCTGTTTTCAGGCCCCGCCCCCTAACCCACCTGACTCCACCCAGTCATCTGATTTAAGTTAAAATATTTTTCAAATATTGCTGTATTTGTTCCCATTTTATTGTTTCCATTGGTTTTGCTGAAAGATGTTTTTTTTATTTATTATGTTTGTGGATTAATTTGGTTTGCTATTACTTACAGTTAACTCCACCCACTCATTAACTGTATTTCTAATTATCTTTGTTTATTCTACCAGGTTTGTTCCGGTATCATTTGTGCACATTTAAAACAATGCTTTACCTAGAATATTGTATGCTAATGAAGGTCATACAAGCCCCTCCCCTAAATCCTCCCAGCGTTCCAACTTCACCCTTTTTTTCAAGGTTTTTAGTTTTCCCACTCTGCAATGGAGGATTGTGCCGTGTGGAAGAAAATGAGAAAAAAATAAGAGAAACAAGAATAGAGCAAGAGGAAAAAAGCAAAAAAAAAAAAAACTGCTCAAATTCGACAAAGGCAGCAGCAACAAATCGTCTGCGGGTTCAAAAATGACATCACTGTCACAATAAAAGTCATCTCATAATTTAAATATTGCCTTACATAGAGAGAATTCATTCATTCATCCTTTTCACCGCTTCAATGACTGCCAAGAGATATTATTTATTATGAGAGTATGTAAAATAAAATTCTATTATTACACACTCATCACTGTAACACACTGGTGACCCGCGGAGTAACGACCCGAACCAATGAAACCTGTTCTTTCGTAAAGAATGAATGTTCTTAATATTAAGACGCTCCTGGGGTCTTTTATTATGAAGGGCACGATGATTGTGAACTAACTGCTTTTGTTTAGCACGGCACTGATCCTCCGTCGCGCCACACGCTTGCGTTTCCATCGCGTTTGGTGAAAAATGTATTTGGTGAAAGTGTTTGTAACGTCATTGGAATCACATGATCATCTAAGCCACGCCCCTTACACAAACCCCACCTCCTCGCTTGAGCTCGCATTTATCTGGTTTCTCTCCCTCAGGCATCACACGGTGACCCGAGGCATCACCAAAGGAGTGAAGGAGGATTTCCGGCTAGCGATGGAGCGACAGGTCTCTCGCTGCGGGGAGAACCTGCTGACGGTGCTCCACCGCTTCTGCATCAACGAGAAGATCATCCTTGTCCAGTCTCTGCCCTGAGCCTCTGGAGTGGGGGGTGTGACCTCACTGCTGCTAGGATTCAGGAACGCTTCCTCGTGAAGAACATGTGGAGCCTTGTAAATATTTAATCTCTTTGTATAAAACAATGTTCTCATGGCTCATCGTAAATAAACCCATGCTCATCAAAGTTGATTTCGAATCTTTATTTCCACATTCAGTTCAATCGCATGAAGAAAATCATTCATTCCATCGATCGATCACATTTTAATTCTGTTAAAGCTGTGAGATTCTGTAGATGTGAAGCTCTGAGCGGGAGCAGTTAATCTCAGGAACAAGGTTAAAAACATTACATTATTCATACACAAAACAACAACAATATGTTACATAACATCACAAAAAGACTATTTCATGTGGAAATAATCTTTTTGTTGATAAATGAGTCGCACAACCACACCATGCTTACACTCGGATCTCCGCTGCATAGACACAAATAAAACAAAGAGTTAACGGTACCTAGAAAAGACAGAAATATTTAGCATCTTTGGAAGCTCATGAGTGATTCTGCAGCAATCGCTCTTCTTCACCTCCTTGTCCCTCTCTTTCCACACAAGGGGCGAGCGGGCCCTGCAGGGCGGCTCTCAGATTGGCCCAGAACAGCGTCTGTTTGGCGCCCTCTTGAGGCCACTCGAGATAAGATCGCTTCTTCATCATGCTCCTGAGTCGCTGTTGCTTGCTGGGGATCAGATACAAGGGCAGCGGCTCGAGCAGCACCAGAAGCACCGACTGACTCCCTCGGTTCAACCGCTGGTGCTCCGCAAAGTTCAGCTCGTAGTGGCACCATTCGCTCTGAACGAAGTGAGGCGAGAGCAGGAAGACGCTCTTCCGGCTCTGATCGATGCTGCGCAGGATGTTCTGCATGATGGTTCGGCCGGGGATGAAGTCGCGCTCGTGGTGACACACTCGCAATCCGCTTTCAGTTTCCAGTTTGGGGAGGAATTCCGATTTGACCCAGTCACTGTTCTTCTGGCTGTAGGAGACGAACGCGTGATAGCGGAACTTCTCCAGATCCTCGGGTCTCGTTTGGGAGGTTAATGCGTTGTGCTTGGCACGAGTCCACTGCCACATCATCTTCACATACCAGGCGGCATCCAGACGAATGCATGCGATGCTCAGAGCAGCCATTAGAGCGACGGTCGGGATCAGAAGGGTGATCGCCAGGATCCAGGTGTTGCAGGAGATTTCGGGAATGTGGAAATCTTTCAGAAGCGTATTACTCATGGACTCCGGGTCGCTGCATTTATATCCGAGCGGCCAGTTGCGGAAGGTCAATCCCTGAGACTCGTTTGATCGCTCGTTGATCAACGAGGCAAAGCGACGCAAAGAACATGTGCAAACGAAGGCATTTCTGCTCAGGTCGAGGTCTGTGAGATGAGAACAGGATTGTAAGGCATTTGGTTGAGGGGAATGCATGGAGTTTGATCGGAGGATGAGCGTCTGCAAGTTTGGGAATGGCTGACAGCTGGGAAGATCGAGGAGCCGGTTTCCGGTCAGGTCAATGATTCTCAGCTTGGAGAAAATGGAATCCGTTAAAGGGATCGCCGTCACGCGGTTATGTTGAAGGTTCAGGATTTGAATAGAATCGGGCAAACATTTAAAGACTCTTTCATCAAAATCATTCGCTGACAAATCCACCTCAACCAATTGAGGAGGCCAAACACAGTCCTCCTGCTCTTCTGAATACGTGAGCGAGTTCTGGCCGAGATCAACGATTTCAAGCGAAATCATGAGCTGTATTCTTGAGGTTAAGGGGCCGAGATGTTTCAGGTTGTTGCCCTTCAAGATCAGCCTCTTCACATTTCTGAGTGTTCCACATTCAGAGTCCGGATGCTCCGAGAAAAGTTTTTCAGTGAGCACGCAGTCGGACAAATCCAGTTCCTGAATCACACTGTTCTCCCAAGGACAGGTCATGAACACGATGGGTGTCTGGCTCAGCCTCAATTTCCTGGCTGGCATGTTGATGAAGAAGTCGTAGAGCATCCTCTGATCAAAGATGAAGGTGGTAACAAAGGCTCTCTCGATGGAAAATGACTCCAGCACGTGAGTCTGCAGCTGCGGCGTGCCTCCACTCATGTTGTCCAAAGTTAGTTCGGCGAATGAAAGCTTCTTGATGCTGGACGCTAAGATCAGAGCGATGCTGCTCGTCAGAACCTTCCAGCTCGTCTCTACTTTGGATATCTGAAGGCTGAGAGTCCGAATATACTCTCGTCTTTGAATCGGCTGGATGACGTCCATCGCACGGTTTACCTTCCTCAGTTCGACCTCTTCGAATGCCGCCAAAGCATCGCTCGCCATCACAACATCAAGGCTGCGTCCCGACAGAGCGAGGATGATCTTTTCAGAGTGTGCACCAGTCAGACTTTCCTCCTCGTACGTCTGCAAGGCACTTGCACAAATGAAGAGCGTTTTTAACGTAATATTGCGAATGCTGAAGAAATCTTGACTTGCGATGGATTCCGCACCCAAACCCAGCCATTCCAATCGTTGCAATGTCGAGAACTCCCTCCCCATCGTCATCACTGGAAACCTGTTTGAGGATAGGTCTAAAAAGATCAGACGGCCAGTAGACAACAAGTATGGCTGGTTGGAGAGGTCCTGGAGCCGATTATGAGACAAATCTAGAACCTCCAAATCCTCTGTGCTGCGGAAAGTCTGTCTGTCGATGTTTTCCACAAGATTCCAGGAGAGATTGAGGAAATGGAGCTCTGGTGTGGAGCAGAAGTCTTCTGAACTCAGTGAAGAGATCTGGTTTAGAGATAGATCCAGGTCCGTGGTGCTCGAATCGAGTCCTGGCACCCTGGAGAGGTTTTGCGAGGAGTAGTTTACAATGATCCTCTGAATGGAGAGAAGGAGGGATGGATGGAAGCAAGTGATGCACAGAGAGTTCAAGAACCACATGGATGGAGTCATGGTGCTGATGTAGAATCTGAGGGAGGCACACAAACGATATTGTAAAACATTCTGGACCATTTACTGTAAATGCAAGAACAAGAACATGCTAATGGAAAGATGGACTATATGCATTATAGGATAGAAGAGAGGATGGATGGATGGATGGATGGATGGATGGGCAGATCTGCAGACAGAGAGAGAAAGAGCGAGTGCAGGTGCACAGATGGACGGAGGGACGATGAGATTGACCGATAGATAGATTGCTGACGGATGGATGAGCACAGATGTTGACAGAGCTAGTTGTAGAAGCGAAAGCCGTGAAAAATGTCATCACATCTGATTCAAGATCAGGTCTGGAAGCATTAAACCCATCAGAACTGACCGCTCAACCATCCATCCGGGGAAATACTGACGATGCTTTCTGTTTCAAATCCAAATGTTTCCACACACTCTGTTCTGTCCGTCATAACAAACGCAACGTTCCAGTTTTTGTTTTAATCCCTTTTATTTCAATCAGATGAAACCAAATGTGCTTTTGCTCTTAAGCAGCTTCTTTCTAAATTAACTCTCGCCGCGTCGATAGCCTCAGAAGCTGATATGGCGTTAAAAAGAAAGAAAGAAAGACTTACGCAGACAGACAGGTAGCTGGTAGCTCGACAGATGGCTGTTTTCTCGGCAGCTCTGTTGGGGCTGTGCTGGTGCTGGAAACCGCTCATGGGCTTCCTCTTCTCACTTCTGCAAACCACTTCTGCATCATCAGCGCTGGAATGGCTGAGGAACCCAAGCTTCAGCTGATCCAAGACCTGCTGGGAGGAATCTCATTTACAAAGGACTCCAGGTCTACAACCCTGACGTCTGACAGAGAGGCGTCTGATGGGACTTATCTTTTATGGTAGCGTGTTCCAGGCGGAGCGGCGGCAAGCTTCCCTTTTCAGAGCGACATGTGGAACTGAAAGTAGATAAGGCTCTACTGAGAAGAGCTTTTCGTTCTGCGAGAGCTGAGGTACAAAGAAGAAGGTCCGAGTCGTCCAGTCAGTGTGTGCTCCAAGCATCTCGTGATCCCTCGGCTTCATGCTGCACCAACAACTATGCTTTACATACAGGAGGCTCTTGTCCAGGTCGGACGTCAACACTGGGCTCTTGGGCTCCTCCCTGACTATGACTCTTCTCCTTGATTGCTCAGTTTAGACGAGTTCTAGACCGTACCCTGGTGGTTCTTCATTTACATAAGAGGGATGTTTCAAAGCAGCAGAGATGTTGCTGTACCTCCCCAGATTTGCTGTTTGAGGTCTACAGAGGTTTCCTTCATTAAATCAGACAGACCGCTTTATGTTCCCCTGCAGCAGGTGGTGATGATGATGATGATGATGAGGCAGCTCATCTCTGGTGTGATCAGATGGTGTTTTGTGCATCCAATCTTCAGCTCCAAACTCAATCTGCTGTGTTTTTATCTGAACTCAATTTTGTTTATTCGATTTGATTTCTTGTCGCATTTCATTGCAGTTGTTTTCTTGTTTACCCTGCGGCTGCAAGAACACGAGGCCAAACATCAGCGTAACGAGTTTACAGAGAAATGAAAGTGCTTCCTCACCGCTGACAGGCTTTGAAGAGAGCGGCGGATCCTTCATCATGATGCATGACCCTAGATTAGACAGCACTGGGATAGGACGGTGAAACTGAAACGCTCTTCAGTATTTTTTTGTCTGTTAATGTCTCTCTCTCTCTCTCTCTCTCTCTCCTGAGAGGATCAGGGTTCATATTAATCATTGACTCGTACGCGTCTTGTGCTCTCCAATCTTCATTTGTGCATCTCTCTCTCTCCTCCTGGCCAGCGCTCCTCATTCTCTCCGTCATGTCTCTCGTGGCATGTATATCTCTGGCTCTCCTCTTCTCGAGCTCTACTAGGTGCACACCTCAATCTCCAAACCCCTCAAACCAGTGGCTCCAGCCTCGATCGGAGAGGGACTCTCACTCCGAAGTGTTTCCAGCTGAGTTCATGTGGGGCGTGGGGTCTGCCTCGTTCCCTACCGAGGGTTCCTGGGATGCAGATGGTAAGGGCATGTCCATTTGGGACCAGTTCACCCTTCAGTCGCCTCCAGGAGCCTCCAGCAACAGCTATGCTCAGTTTGAGGAGGATCTGGAGGCGATTACATTTCTGGGAGTCAACTTTTATTCCTTTTCTCTCTCCTGGAGCCGAATCTTCCCTAACGGCACTGGGGCCGTGAACCAGGCTGGGGTGGATCATTACCGGAATATGATTCGGAAGCTGAAGGAGGTAAACTTGGAGCCGGTGGTGACTTTGTATCACTGGGATCTTCCTCAGGCTCTTCAGGAGCGCTTCGGAGGGTGGTTAAACTCCAGCATGGTTCAGATCTTCTCTGAGTATGCGGAGTTCTGCTTCCGGACGTTTGGAGCAGAGGTTCGGTATTGGATTACCATGCACGAACCCTTTCTGATGGCGGTGCAGGGGTACGGGACGGGCACTCATGCTCCGGGGATGAGGGGAGGACGGCTTGAGCCCTTCATCGCTGCTCACAACCTCATCAGGGTGAGTCTGGGGCTGGGGTCGGGTCAGAAAAATGTAAATGTTAATGAAACAATGGTTACTTGCTTTCTGGACAAAACATTAGAGAGGTTTAGGAATTCATGAGCCTCTAGCCACCGACACTGGAGACGTTTCATGTTAGATCAGATGCTCATCGGTGTCAGTAATGAATTTGAGTTGGAGGACGGAGTTTCTTTCTTTCTGGATGTTGTTTGGTGTCAGACAAAGAGCACCGGGTCTCCGGTCGGTAATGAGCATCATCTGTCAGCAGGGAGATGATGCTTGAACAATGGAAATCAAGACGACGGGGGTTTAAAAGCTTCCAGGAACCATGAGGGAACTTAAACATTTCTGAATGACACAAACCTCCACAAAACCGACATCACTGACCTCAGTTTTCCATTTCTAAATGCTTTATCTGAGAGTAAGGTTGACATTAGTTTGAGCAGAACTGTTCATCTCTGTGATGGAGAGGGATTGCTGTTTGTTTGGAACAATCGCTTTATCGTGAATATTTGATCCAGGATCTCCTCTCTCGCTCTCCTCCCTCCGTCCAGGCTCACGCTGAAGCCTTCCACATCTATGACACACTCTTCCGTCCTCATCACCACGGAGATCTCTCCATCAGTCTAGGCTCTCACTGGGTGGAGCCTCTCCATGGTCAAGTCACACCCACAAATCTGGCTCTAAGTCACAAAGCCATGGACGCTGTGATTGGCTGGTTCGCTGAGCCCATCCACGGCAGTGGAGATTACCCAGATTCCCTGAAGAAGGAGCACCGGGGCGTGATCCCAGAGTTCACTTCAGAGGAGCAGGCAAGGGTTCGAGGGAGTGCCCATTTTTTTGCCCTAGCCTTTGGGGTGGAGACGCAGCGAGTGGGGCGAGCAGTGGCTCGTTATGGGCAAGAGGTGAAACTGGATTTGAGGGGGGCTCTGATGTGGGTGAAGAGGGCATACGGAGACCCACGCGTGCTCGTCTCTCAGAGCGGTTGGTACTCGGAGGGTTCGATGGGGATCGAGGATACTACGAATATCTACATCATCAAGAAGTTCATCCTGCAGGTCATGCAAGGTGCTCGATGCGATTGAACCATGAGTAGATTAAAGCGGATGGTTGCCTCTCATGCCCTGGCTGTGTTTGTGCTCCCTCAGCGGTGACTCGGGACGCTGTGCAGGTGTTCGGATACACCGCCTGGAGTTTGCTGGACGGGTTCGAGTGGAGTCATGGCTTCACGATGAGAACAGGTCTCTTTTACATTGACTTCAGTGAACCTGAGCGACGGAGAATCCCGAAAACCAGCGCGCTCTTCTACAGGAGCACCATCAGAGAAAATGGATTACCTCTGGAGCAGGAGGAGGAGGAGGAGACGGTGAGACGCTTCCCCTGCACCTTCCAGCTCGGTGTGGCCGAGTCCACCCTCCAGGTACAGCTCCGGCTTAGCTTTGGTTTATTACATCACTTACTTCTTTATTGGGATTAAAACTAAAGTTACGTGTTATTATATCACAATATTATGTTTCTAACAGCATCAGTTAGAAAGTAAATAAAAACACGTAAATAGCAACATAAAATAGTGGCGCACCAATTAAAAATAAAATGTAACGAAATGAAAAAAAAACTCTCTACATTGTTTTCTCTTTTGTGTCAGGTGCCGGTGCATCCGGTGTTCTCTCAGTTCTCCGATCCTCATCTCTACCTCTGGAACCGTTCGGGAGATGGCGCTCTGTCTCTCGTGTCTGGCGTCTCTCTCCTCGATCGCCCGCCGCACTGCTCTGACTCTCTGTCTGTCCAGCGTTTGCTGAACCGACTGCGCCTGTCTGGCTCCGCCCACTTCCGCTTCGCGCTAGACTGGGGCCAGCTGGCATCTCCTTTGGGGTTGAACCCTGAAAGCGTCAGATTTTACCGATGCGTGCTACGAGAGCTCCGGCACTCAGGAATCCAACCGCTTGTCACGCTTTACCATCCTAGCTACAGGTCACCAACGCTAGGTTTACCAGAGATGCTGCAGGCTAACGGTGGGTGGAGGAATCAGAGTGTAGTGGAGGCCTTTGCTAACTATGCTAGCATGTGTTTCAGGGAATTTGGGGAGTTTGTGTCGATGTGGATTACAATTAATGAGCCGAATCGACTGATCGAAGCATACGCCAGAAATCCAGAGGAGAAGCTAGCGGTCACGCGGTTTTTACTCCTAGCACATGCTAAAGCTTGGCGAGTTTATGATGCAAACTTTCGGAGCCAGCAGGGGGCACTAGTTAGCTTAGCACTGCATGCAGACTGGGTTGAACCGGCAAATCCGTTTTTAGAGTCGCACAAAGAGGCCCAACAGCGCTTTCTGTTGTACGAACTCGCCAGATTTCTGGATCCACTATTACCGAGAAGTGGGCTTGGCCAAAACTCTTCTTCCTCTCTGGTTGGATTCTTAGCAGAGGAGAGGGCGGAGCTTAAAGGAGCGCTGGATTTCGTGGCATTGAATCACTTCACGACGCGTCTGGTTGCACCTGGGAGAAAACACTCAGAAGCTCTGGATCCGGACTGGATTCTGATGATCGACCCGAGCTGGCCAGTGTCACGGATGGGTCAAGCCGTGTTTCCTCCAGGCCTGCGGAGGGCGCTAGTCTGGGTCACCAAACGCTACGGTCCGGGGAAGAACATTGTTATAACGTCATCAGGGGTGGATGATCAGGCGTTGCATGAAGACTGGCTGAGACAGAGATTTATTCAGAGCTACCTGCAGGAGGCACTCAAAGGTGAGGTTTTTTATTGTCTTTGTGATGTTCTACATCAGAAGCAGCAGCAGGAGAGGTGCAGAGGAGAACCCTTGGAGTCATGGTTTCATTAGATCTCAGCGTGTGAAAATTTTAGTTCAGGTAAATTCTAGGCTGGTTCGGACTGTAGATGCTAATGTAAACAGTAACATTAGCAGTAGCTAGTGGTGTACCTTCAGCTTCTAACATAAACTCTATGAGGCTTTTGAGTAGTAAAACTACACAGTCAAACATACACTGTACAAATACGGGGCATCACCATGAATCGTGACGTGACTGCGAGCAGGAGTCTCCACATGTGCAGAAACTCCGGCTCGAAGGGCCGATTCCCGGTCTCCATTTTGTTTGATCAACAATTACAAGTGAAGTTGAAAACTGTTGAACTTTGATCAACCCTCATCAAGATATTGTTGAATGCTTTAATTGAAGAGGAATTGTTTTATTAAAGGTTTACTAAAGTGTCATTAAGAAGGCGAGGGCCGTGTGAGACGATTGGTATGCACCAATAACCGATATCCTTTACTTAAACTCACTTTCAATTCTTTTAATAAATGAAGGCATGGCTGATTAAAGACACATTAATAAATTGAATAAAGACACAAGGCTGAATAAAAAACCCAGCGATGATGTGTTTGTGAGGGTTTTCTGCTGCTGCTGCTATCAGCTGCTTCCTCAGGGATCAGAGGTCAGGCTGCTGTTTATGAGCCACCTTTGAACACACGCTCACACGTACACGCAAACCATCAAAGATATTAGAAACCAGACCCGTGCACAGGGAACTTCTGCTGTTGAAGCTCTAGAAGCTCTTTTTCGTAACTCTTGGTCTGGTTTGTGGTTCTGTTATGGCACACATGCACACAACAGGTTCACTTTAAAAAGGCACCAATAGTGGTTTTTCCGCAGCGGTTCTTCTGTGTGGACGGTTAGCTCTGCATAAAGTGAAACATGTCGCTGTTTAAAGAAAGATGCTCACGCATGATTTCTCTTGTGTCGCCAGCGGTTCCTGAATCTACATTTAGCACAAACTGCACAACAAGAATACGCCCCTCCCCAAAATGACAGGAGTAAACACAGCTATTACAGCCATGAGCCCATGACAGAACTTCAAATAGGAAAGTTAAATGTAAGAAATGCAAATGAACAGGGGGAGGAGCTCTTTACCTGACTGGTTAGTGGGCGGGGCTGTGGAGGTAAGGAGGATTGGAGTGTTGAGAGCTCCTGGAAAAAGAATGTAGGGTCACAGAAATTTCGATGGAGGTCCGCTTGACAGGAAAACCAGAAGAGTCTCGCGCGAAACAAGATTTGCTCAAAACCAGTTTTTCGGTGTCTCTGCAGCCCTGAGGTCTGACGGAGTTCCTCTGAAGGGTTTCTATCTGTGGAAGCTCCAGGACCACCAGGACCTCCGCTTCGGCCTCTTCAGCTCCACAACGCATCACTCACGCCCCAAAGCCTCTGTCGCTCTCTACCGTGACATCATCACCAGCCATGGCTTCCCATCGCTCGCCGACTCAGAGCCACGTCCGTGCCAGATCCCGCAGAGGCACTGTGCCGTGTGCATTTTGATTGGACAGAACAAACCGCTCCTGTTCTTCAGCGCATGCGTGACGGTCAGCGTGAGCCTGCTCGGCGCTGCACTCTTCATCAGCGCTCTGAAGACGAGGAGGATGAGGAAGATGGAGATGAACACCATCCCTGAGAGGATCTCCACCATCCGCGTAGCTCACAGGAGAAACATCTCACGCCTCAGAAGGGAATAGAGGGGTTGGACAGTGAAACGGAAACATCTCTTCTTTAGGTCACTTTCTCAGAGTCTTCTTCAGGAGATGTTTGTGTTGATTGTGGTGGATGCAGGTCTTTCACAACATCCAGATGTTCCTCTTAAAGATGGAGTGCACCCGTGGAGCTGATGGAGGTGATGAGCAGACCGCAGAAAGCAGGGCGACCAAATGTTCAGAGTGTTTCTGTTTCAATGTCAAAACTCTTAGAAGAGATGTTTTCTTCACAGACTGTATGTTCTCTCAATTCCATGGAGCTGAAATGAATTGAAAGTTAATTTTTTTGCATTGAAAAGATAATAAAGAGAAGAATCGCTCAATAAAAGATCCATAAAACATTTTTTCATTTAAAACAGTCAGTATTTCTTTCAATTCAAGGCAGTTATTCAGTTACTGTGAATTATCTTTTCTTCACCCTATTATCACTGGTAACTTTCTACAATACCATAAATAATGATAATTTTAGCTCCACAAGTCTCCTCCTTATTGTTTTATATTAAGAATAACAGTGATGTCGTTCATTTAAAACTCTACATGATAAATGTTCTTCAGATGAACGAGTGAAAGAAAGAGTTACAGAAATAATGCTGTAAATGTTGTAAGATGTCAAATGGTTATTTAATAAAAAATGTTCAGAAACGATATTTTCATAATATAGTGAGATGAAGAATTATTGGACTTTTTTCACTTACCAAGATACAAACACTGGCACACAAGTGACAAGTGGAGCATTATAGCGCTCCATAGCGACCAAACTATTTACCTTAGCAACCATCAAAGCAGTTTTATATAGCCAGCTTGGGAAAAACACAGAGCCGTTGTTCCAAATCACTCTTAGTGATTATATAATTGTTTAGAATATACTAACCGTTTACATTTTTTGTTATTTTTTAATGTTTTAAACTTTTAATAGTCATTTTTTTAACTTTGTTACATTTAAAAATAATTTCATATTTAAATAACTTTTGTTTGTGTTTTTTAAATAATTTTTGGACTGTTTACATAAATGTAAAAAAATCTAAATGGTTTACATTTTTCATTTTTTTCTGTTCAAATTTTAAATTAATTTTTCAAATGATATTTTGTAAAAGTTTTCAGGCAATTTTTGAAATGCTTAAAATTTGAAACTTTTTCAAAATGTTTTCTTTTAAAGAATGAAGAAAACCTTTTACATTTTAAACATAGTTTCACATTTGTGAATATAATTTGCCAAATTGTTTAATTTTTTTTATTTTGAAACTTAAAACTTGTTATAATTTATCAAAATATTTATTATTATTTCAAATTTTGGTTGGTTTGAAACCGTTTTAAACGTAACATTTTGTGAAATTATTTTGTGAATAAAGTCATAATCAAGCTGAGATCTCGGGAGATCTCGAGGGCTGCTCTATGTAGCGGTGTGAGCTGCAGGCCAGGGCTCAAGCTGAAACACAGCCGATGACAGACGTTTCATAAAGGAGCAGATGGCTCCTCAGATGTCAGAAGTCCCTCATTAGGAACAGGATTTGCATGTTTGATCTCAGGTGACGCTCGGTGGAATGCTTCTGTGGAATCCTCGAGCAGGAAGAGAGGAGTTTAATGAGCAGCGCGGAGGAGAAACATGCTCGGGGTTTAGATTTGCATGTTCACTGAGAACCAGAAAAACACCAAGATGTTTTCCTTCTTCTCAAATTCAAATCATTGGGGGCTGGACAGTTAAACTGAAACATTTATTGTTTAATATATATATCAAAGATTCACATTGGAGAAAATACAACAAAAAGGAATATTGCCAAAAATGACTGCTAGCGGTGCTGAGCACAGACTCCGGGGAATTTTGTTATGGTTTAGAAGTTATTCTAATAATAAACCTTTGAAACATTTAGAGTCGCAATCCTTGATCTCCATTTTTTACAGATATTCTTTCATTGTCTTCCACACAACTATTTAATTTATGCATGAACAAAATGTATTAAAAAGGTCAAAACTATGCGAAAAATAAATATAAACTAACCAGGTGAACCTCCTCAGAAATATACACACCGTTCCAAAACACTTCCCTTCTTTTGACCACTAGATGGCATCGATGTGGGGTTGTCTGTTGTATCTTGTGAAAATAAAGGAACATTTAATTGAAACTTCTGTCAATCTTTTTTTGAAACCTTCATGTAATGTTTTGAATTAAAGCTATGCTAATGAGGTTCATCTTAGGCATCGGAGAGTTCAGAACTGGTTCCCAGAGAGTAAATGAAAAGCATCACGGCTCCAGGTCTGCGGCGTCCGAGGGAAGGATCCTCAGCCCCTGAGCCGGACACGCGCTGCAGAAATACGGGCGCAGTCTTTCCCCGAAGCGCTGTGAGAACGAGTGCAGGTGGGTGTTGGTCAGAGGATCCAGGAACGAAACCTTGCCCCCGTCCCAATCCAGATGCACCCTGATCCTCCGGAGCGTCGGCTGCAGCGCGAGCGGCATCAGAAACTCCCCGGACTGCCCCTGTCCCAGTTTCCCGTTGACGAAGCCCAGCCGCCACAGGCCTGTGCTGGGAGGGTCGAGGCGAGTCTGGACGGCCGATTCGGAGATGACCCCCAGAGCCCAGCAGCGGTTGGAAGCCACCTCCACGTCCCAGCAGTGCGTCCCGGAGCCCAGGAACTCCGAACCCAGGACGCTCGGGCAGGATTCAAAGCTGTCGGGAAAGAGGAGAGGCTGCGGGGGACTGGGGCGGAAGCGGAGGGAGCTTAGAGACCCCGAGAGACGCAGACACGGGTGAGAGGTGTTCGGGTCCAGGACCACAGGAACTGGAGGAACAGGAGAAGAGGAGATTAGGTTTGTGCCTGAGGAGGACAGGCATTATCTGTTTCCACAGAAACCAATTCACACGTCTGGAGGAAATGAGCTTCACTGGAGAAATCCTTCGGTAGCCTCACACACCAAAGCCCTGAGTTCTTCAGACGGTCGGAAGCTTCAGCTCAGGCTTCTGAATCTGAGATTGGGACATTCCACTGTTTGATGGATGGCGGACTTGAGAGGTTTGGCGGCTCGTGTTTAGATGATCAGCTTGTGGAGTGTCATGGACACCACGGGATGAGGAGGACCCATTCCAGATGTTTGGTTGGGGAACTAAACCATCTCCTCTGTCGACTTACAGCTCTGAGCGATGCTCCTCATCTTCCTCCAGATGCTGCTCTTGAGGTTCCCGAGGTGTTTGGCCACATCTATCTGCAGCTCTGGACTCTTCTCCAGCTCCTCTGAACCTGGATGCTGGTCCTGAGGGCTGAGGAAGTTTAACCAGAGTAAAACCGAGCTGCATCAGGTTTAGGATCATCAAAGACGAGACGTCACTCACCCTGCAGCCGCACCGTGGAGCTTCTGGAGATGGAGCTGTGTGACAGACAGAGGACAAAACAAGATCTCAGGATCAGAACGTCTGAGAAGGACCTTCAGACCTGCTCGAGAAGCGGAGGCTCCAGAGATTCTTACTTTTTTTGTAGGTTTCGTTTGTGAAGTGACTCTCAAACTGTTTAGATTTTTTATCTGTTTTTTTCAACATTTTCAATTGTTTTCAAACATTTCTAAATACTTTTATTTTCATTTAAAAATGTTTAATTTGGTAAGGAGAAAGATCTCCAGCTGAAGGAGGCCTCACCTTCAGGAAGCTGATGTCACTGCTCCGGATCTCCTCCTCGCTCTGCTTCACGACCTCCTCCAGCTCCACGAGTCGACGGTTTAGGAGCCTGATGTGATGCTCCAGGACCTTCATCTTCTGCTCCTCTTCCTCTCTCAGCTGAGTCAGTCTGAGCTCTTCCTCCTCGTGAAGGAAGCGATGAAGGTCCGCAAACTCCTTCCTCAGGTCACTCTCCGTCTGCTCGGCTTGATTCTGAGGAAGGAACCGAGAGTTTTCTGGCGTTCAGTGATTTTTGGAATCTGTGGTTTGATTGGTTCCGAGCTGAAGGTGCAGAGCGCTGGCCGCGGGACAATCCTCACCTGGATGAGCTTCCCTCGCAGGCTGCAGGTGAGCTTCTCTGATTTCAGGACGCCCAGTTTCTCCTGGAGAGGCTTCAGGCTGCTTCTGAGATCGTCCTGGACACATGAAACACCAGCGCCATTTAGTTTCCTGCTCTGTGTGTGGCATTTAAAGTGGCCGGAGAGTGTGTGTGATGTCACCGCGCAGCAGAACAGATATTACATGCTATCCGAGTCTCGTGGTGGAGAGAACGCACGTCTCTGCAGATGCAGATCGCCGTGTTTCTGAGGTGCTGCGAGTCTGGAGAAGGCCCTGGAGCTCCTCTCACATTCCTCATCTGCTCCGTCAGAGATTCAAAAGCTACAGATCGCCCTGAGCCTAAAACTGTTCACAGCAAACAACACAAACTCTCCGCTCCGCTCCGCAGCAGTAAATCTCTCGTGAAGCAGATGCCAATCAATCAATCACTCCAGACATTCTCGATAGAGCACCTCCACAGCAGCATCAGCTCCATAAAGCAAGCGCCGACTTTAGGAAACTAACTAAACAAACGCAGCTTCAAGAAAAGAGTCTGGAGGCCACGAGGATCTCGCCTCAACTATTTTTATTTTTAAATACAGAGAAGGGAATAAACCCTTGTGTGACTCCTGGAGGAAGGAAGCAGGATCTTTAGAGACGGATCAGCTGTTTGGAAACGCTGCTCCTCGGAAGTACCTTGAGATCCCGAGCAGCGTCCGGAGCAGGAGAGCAGCGGTGGCCGTGATGCTCGGCCTCCTCCTCACACGCTCGGCACAGGAGCCTCCGGTCCTCCAGGCAGAAGAGCTCCAGGGGCAGGCTGTGATTGGAGCAGAGCGCCTGGGCTTCAGACGGAGAACCCCTCTCTTCCTCCTCCTGAAGCTTAGGAGACAGGGAGAGCGATGACAGAGATGAGAGAGGGGGGAGGAGCGTTTTTCTCCATAAATCCAATCTCAGATATCGACATTTCAGAGACATTTGAGCCCAAAATATTAAACATTACACTCCGATGTCATCCGAAGCGAAGTATTTGTAATTACGTTCTTATCACCTGAAAATAAATGTTCACATTAACATCATCAGAAGTGAAATCAAACTGAAATCAGCCCAAAATTAATCAATCACATCAGCCAATCAGATTCCAGCACGGAACTCCTGCTGCATCCTCATCGTCCTCCTCATCCTTGTGGAGGTGTTCATCAGATAACAGTTAGCATCTCTGCAGGTAACGTGTGCTAAAGACGATAATCGATCCAGAGTTCATCCATCCGTCACCTGCTTCCTCATCAGCAGCTCCATCCGTCCGCTGGAGGAGAAGAAACTCGCTGCTCCTCTCACCTGTCTGAGGAAAGCCTCGCAGAGGTTCTTGACGGCGCGGTTGCAGGTTGGCGGATCTCTGAGAGCGTCGCTGGGGCTCCGGCACTCAGGACACACTCCGGCGGCCCCCAGCTCCCAGCAGCGCAGCACACACTCCCGGCAGAAAGTGTGGGAGCAGCGCAGGAGCACGGGCTCCTGGAACACCTCCTTACACACCGGACACTGCAGGCTCTGCTCCAGCAGCGACGACATCTCCATCAGCAGCACCATCACCATCTCCAGCAGCGCTCCACCACTCTGAGAGCGAGAGTGAGAGAGAGGAGGATTTATAGAGAGGAGCTGTGACATCACTGACAGAAAAACTGAAACTGAACCGGTTCTGCAACCTGACGCCGAGCTCCGCATAATCATTTATTAATCAGAGCGTGTGCGTGCGTGCGTGCGTGTGCGCGTGCCTCCGAAAACAGATAAATACAAAGGGATCTGTTGTAATTTAAAATAAAATGCAAAATTGCAAATAAAAAACTTATTTTTATAATTATTTCAAATAAATTCACGATGAAAGATCGTCAGTGAATTAAAAATGTAACATTACAAATGAGAACAGTACGTGAGATTAATAAAGAACCAATCAAACACATGTTGGAATTATAGGCAAAAAATAGAATATATTCAATATGAGTTAATAAGAGATGAGAAATAAATAATATATAAATAATAATAATCATTTAAAAATTGTAACTGTCTGCAAAAGAATCAAACAAATGAACTATTACTGAAAAAAGAAACAAATGATTATTTGTATAGAAATAATAAAAATAAAATACAAACACAATTATATCACCATTGAAATAATAAAATGTATAATTAAAAAGCAAATTTATGCTATAAAATAAATGAAATGTGCGTGAACAGGTAAGTGCTCCTCGCACGCAGGAGTGAGTGTGTGTGTGAGGGAGGAGAGGAAGAACGAGGGAAACTTCTTCTTCATCATCATCATCATCATCATCATGATAATAATCACTCACCGGGAAGAAGAAACCGGTTCTGCCGCTGTTACATCAGAAGCTCCAGTATGCAAATCACAGCCCCAGGGTCAGCGCTGCAACAACACACCACACCTCCTGCAGACGAGGAGCCGCTGCACCCCTGGATGCGCTTCAACATGTGACAGAGGCCGAAGGCAGCAGGGGGGGCTAGCAGTGATCACCACACGCACACACGCACGCACGCACTCTCTCTCTTGTGTTCCGTCCTGTCGAGATGATTCCAGACGAGTTCTGCTGAAACGCTCTTCCTCAGAATCAGACTCTGAAAGCTCGGATTCACACGTGAATTTACGGAGAATCTAAAGCATCACTTTAACCTTTATTCCCTGGAACGCAGCGCTTTAGAGAGAAAACCGTTTGCGTGCGACCGCCCCCGAGAGCTGGCCTCCTCTAAACCACTTCCTGCAGAAACAGCTTCTCTTCGATCTCGGCAGTGTGCAGCTTAAAAGGATTTCAGAACGAAAGCTTTTCTTTCAGTTGCTTTCAGTAAGAAACAAAGGCAGATAATCCTCATCTCAGAACAGACAGACTGACAGAAGCTTGAGGTTCAGAGTGAGGTTTCCACAGCTGGGGCTGGTCCACTGGATTTTCTGAAGTCCACAGTTTCTTCTTGTAAAAGTTCAAGCAAGTTTTAAAATGCTCTTCCCTCGCTGCTCCGAGCTCTGAGAATCCTCTGATGTTACGCTCCCGTTCAGTATAAGACTCCAGGAGTGTAGACCGCTCTTCCCGACACGAGATGCTGGAGCTGATCCTGTTACAAAAGAAGATCCGGATAATGGCGGACAGCGGGAACAGTTTACTGAAATTACCGTGGAATGTCTGCGATTGTTGAGTTCATTATTCTGCTAAATATTGGACGCGCGGATGAGACCGGTCCATTACTGCACATTAACCTTTAGCTTTATATAATGATCTCCCTCAGACGCCGAGCAGGGGCCAGTAGCTGATGGGAGAACCCTGCTCCCAGGCGGCGAGGAGCTCGTTTATTGGAGCATCTAATGGAGCTCTGGAGGCTCTGAGGGATCATCTCCCACCCTTTAATCCAGGATTAGATCACTTTAATTAATCCCTGAGGGGAAACTACGCTTCTAATGATGCACAAGACAAACAGCAGCAACTTAAACCTCTCAATCTCCCGCCGGAGGAGAACCAGAACTTCAGCACCACTTAATTTCTGGCTGTGGAAACCGATCACTTCCTGAAACGGATCTATGCTAAGCTACTGCTAACAGTGCTATCCCCAGATCTGGAGAACGCTTGAAAATTTCACAAACTACAAACAATCTTTATTCTCTGTAGTCAATTATCTTTATCAAGGTCAAAAAAGCAGAACTTTCCTTTAAGAATCGAGTGTGCAAGTGTTTCAGTTTCACTGTCCAACCAGTGGCTTGTTTTTTTTCCAAAAGAATGTTCACATAAACCCAAGTTTCAAAGTAATAGTTGTTTTCTCTCTAATCAGTAGAAGAACGTTCATCAAGGTTAAAGTGTTTCCTCGTTACTGCTCCGATGGTTTGGATCAGGCGCGTCTCGAGCTCAACCTTTCCCCGCTTTCACTTCCTCAGCTCTGACTTCCTCCCCTGAGCTCCTGGATCTGGCTCCATGCAGGACAGGGAACCAGCTCCAAATAACTCCCCGATCTCATTTCCAGTCGTTCCATGAACCCCTCCATCATCAGGGGTCAGGTGGATGAGATGGAAGCATCACTCCTGCTGTTCTCCTCCTCTGAACGATCAACAGGAAACACGACGAGGTCTGGTCCGACACATCCTCCTTTAGGAATAAGAACATCATTACATGAACTTAAACAATGTGAGAAGGGGGGGGGGGGTTATAACTATATAGACAATAGTTTTATCAACTTTAAATATTATCATAATCATCTTTTTTACACTTTTTGTGTTGGAAACTATTTATTTATCTGCAATCTTTTAATTCCTTAAATAAGGTAAATATGTCAAAGGAAATTTGCATAAATATTCCACATTCCAGTGGATTCCTTTGATCTGCATCAGGGTTCCGGAGGCTGCGGGTGTTCCTGATCACTGGCTCCTTCTAGTGGTTAAAAGTGAGTATGACACTTGAAAGCCTCCTGCAAACTCTTAGAAGAGAGGAATTCCACTCCTTCCAGGAGTTCTCCGGGGGTCAGGTGCTTCTTGTAGCTCAAGGTCCAGGTTTCGGGTCTGATGTGTGGAGACTTCTGCTCACTCCACTGATTATCTGCTGGACTGAGATCCTGAAGCCGAACTAGTGGTGGCAGAACTGGGTTTGATCAGCTCCAGGATGTTCTCGAGCTCAATCTGGAGCATTTCTCCATGAATATTTTAAGCTGTCGGCCAATCAGAGCAGGGGATGGCTCAGGCTGAGTGTTCCTTCAAAATGCCACTGAAACCAACGGTTCTGAAGATGGCCCTGATGAGGCTTGTGGCGGTTCTTTAAACTTCAACGAGTTCTAGTATCTGAACCAGTAGAGCACCAGCAGATGCTTTGAACCAGAACAGAAGCTTCGGTTTATATTAAACCAGTGTTTGAGAGACAGCTCTGCAGCAGCGTCGGACGGCTGGAGGCGGAGGTTTGAGAGCGTTTCCACCCACCTGCTGTCAGAACCGTGCTTCTCTCCAGCGGAGGCCTGAAGGAAACGAGATGCCGGAGAGACTCGGCTCGCTCCAGGAAGAACCTTCTCAGGAAAGAAACCTCTCGCCTTGATTTGATTTGAACAACAAACCAGAAAGATCTGCCAAAATCTCACCGCAGCGATTCATCAGTCAAATCATGAGGGAACACCACATCATCACAGGGCCAGGAACGAAAGCCTCGAGCAGCTTCTTCAGCGGACTTTATCGTGTAGCGATTGTTACATCTGATATTTCTCAAAGTGTGTTTCTCACAGGTTCTGAGCAGCCGAGGAACTTCTGGTGCCTCATTTCAGCATCTAGAGCAGGGGAGGGCAGACACAGCCTCTGCCAGTTTTAGTTCCTCAGCTGAAACAAGCCTCGAGGAGCTCCATCTCTGTTAGTGGAGTCAGGAGCTCTCCTCCTCCGTGTTTCTGGACTTCTTCTGACAGCGCAGTGGTGTCCATCAGTGGAACATTTCTTGGGCAGAATGTCGATGTACGCCGCAGGAGGCTCCAGTGCTCAGGTTTCGATCCAGCTTTAGACACGCATCCTTCATCTCCATCCTAAAGAGGAGGCATCGACACAGAACATACGAGCGAGGAGCTCACCACAAGAGGTGGTGTCTCTCGCTCACCTCGATTTCAGCACCTCCAGTTCCTACGGCCCTTTTAACAGAGATTTGTCTGGAGCTGTTTTATGTTTTATTTGACTTTATTTCAACTTTGATACTGTAAGGTTGTGAATAATTATATATATATATTTATATAGAATAACATTTGTGAATGAGAAAAAAACTCAACAGAAATCTAACAGTGTCGCAAGGAGTTTAAACCAGGGGGGTTGAGACTATCAACCACTCCCGGTATCTGCTTTGTGTTGCGAAGGTGTTAAAGCGATTACCATACGCATCTGTGATTACTTTGGTTAACAGCTGCCTCTGAAAGATACACCAGATTCGATTAATTCGTCTCTGAGGAACGCCATATATGGTCACGTGGTCTCTCGAACATGCTGTCTGATTTACATTTCAACTAGACCCTCCCGTGGGAGTGGACTTGGATCAGGATGGTATTTGAGGAAGAACGCAAGAGGAGCTCGCGGTCTGTTTGTCTCTGAACATACCGATGATCTGGAAGGCTTAGAGCCTTTTCAGATCATGTAGTCTCTGCTATTGTTTCACCTTTTTCCTGTGTAACTAAGTGTTTGTTAATAAATGAGATGTTCGATCTTGTCAATAGTTGCTCTCTAATCACTTTCTAAAATAATGTTAAATGCTAAGAACTAAAGTATCACATTATGTAACAAAGGTTTAAAGGGTTAATTATAACAAGAGAGTGCATTTCTCTAATTATTAACAATTATTAATACATAGTTTATTATAGCTTCAATCAAAGCTAATGATAAAGGTAAACAATAAGCTTCTTTTTAAAATATGGAGTCAGATAAAAGTTAAATTCAATAATTAAAGTTCCCGCAAGCTCTGAAAGACAGAACACGGCTGAGAACCTTCATCCATGGTTGAAACCTGTTTTTGGATCAACCCATGGACCAGCCTTACAATACAAAAAAAGATTAGTTTTTTTTTATTTATTTATTTAAAAAAATGTATATATTTAAAGAATTAATTTATTATTGTGTCGCTTTATTATATTTATTTTATTTTAAAGTGAAGAAGAGCTCATGCAGTGTTGAATCCTCCTCTGGAGCGCGTTCCATTGAGCTTCTTCAGCGATTGGCTGGGCTCGAGCATGACGTCACGCGACACTGTAAAGCTGCAGCTCAGTCAGTCCGGTGTGGAGAGGACGCGTTTGCTCCGATTGAGATCTAAAGGTCTCCGCGCACGATGAGGAGCACGGCGCAAGCTCCCGCGGAGGAGTGCGCGTGGAGCCCGGAGACGCTCACCTGACCGGAGCGGGGCATGGATGTGACGCGGCGCAACGCGTCCGGCCAGGACAGCAACGGCACGCTAAGAGCACGTGTCCCGCCTTACACCGACGCCGCGTCAGTCTTCATCATCCTCGTGGTGTCCATCATCATCCTCCTGACCATCGTCGGGAACGCGCTGGTGATCGTGGCGGTGCTCACCAGCCGAGCCTTGCGCGCGCCCCAGAACCTCTTTCTGGTGTCCCTGGCGTGCGCGGACATCCTCGTGGCCACGCTCGTGATCCCGTTCTCCCTCGCCAACGAGCTGATGGGCTTCTGGTTCTTCGGGAGCGCCTGGTGCGCGTTCTACCTGGCACTGGACGTGCTCTTCTGCACCGCGTCCATCGCGCACCTCTGCGCCATCAGCCTGGACAGGTACTGGTCCGTCACCAAAGCGCTGCGCTA
This sequence comes from Danionella cerebrum, assembly GCA_007224835.1. Lineage (NCBI taxonomy): Eukaryota > Metazoa > Chordata > Actinopteri > Cypriniformes > Danionidae > Danionella > Danionella cerebrum. The sequence continues at coordinate 28,686 of SRMA01025159.1, forward strand.
CAATCTGAAGCGCACGCCGCGGCGCGTCCGCAGCATGATCGCGCTGGTCTGGCTCATCTCTGCCGTGATCTCGTTCCCGCCGCTGCTCATGACCAAGCACGATGAGCTCGAGTGCCTGCTGAACGACGAGCCCTGGTACATCCTGTGCTCCTGCCTGGTGTCCTTCTTCGCGCCCGGGCTCATCATGATCATCGTCTACTGCAAGATCTACCGCGTGGCCAAACTGCGTTCCTCCACCGTGTTCGTGGCAAAGAACGGACCGGAGAGACACGCGTCGCAGTCCGAGACCGGCTTCGTGCGTAAAGACGCGTGTGAGCCGGAGTCTCCCAGCAGAAACAGCTCGGAGAGCCAGCAGAGACGCGAGGCGCTGGAGGACATCGACCTGGAGGAGAGCGCGGCGTCCGGAGACAGCAGAGTCCGCGGAGCACGGGTGCGCGGCGCGCCCAAGCCCTGCAGGGTGACCTGGGCCGCCCGTCGCGAGGAGGAGCCGGGTCCGCGGCAGCTCTCCAAGCGCAGTGCGTGCCAGCAGCGGGAGAAGCGCTTCACCTTCGTGCTGGCCGTGGTGATGGGCGCGTTCGTGCTCTGCTGGTTCCCGTTCTTCTCCAGCTACAGCCTGCGCGCGCTCTGCGGGGTGCGGTGCGAGCCTCCCGCCGCGCTCTTCAAGCTCTTCTTCTGGATCGGCTACTGCAACAGCTCGCTCAACCCCATCATCTACACCATCTTCAACAGGGACTTCCGGAAGGCCTTCAAGAAGATCGTCTGCTGCTGGTCCCCTCGCGGATGACTGCTTGGACAACGGAAACTTTTAAATGTTATTTTCATCTTGCGTTGGAATTATCGATCTGTTCACCGACTTTGATCTTTCTGGATAATCTCACGGGCGACACATGTGCGCGTGCGCAATAGAAATAATCGATGATAAAATCCGTACAGAGAGATTGAAAGCCATTAAACATTAGTTAGCAATCAATAAAAACAACGACTAACAAAATTCCTGTCTTACGATTTTAAATGTGAATAGATTAATAAATGAGATCCTCTAAAAACAAGTTTTAGCACTTAAAAAACCTCCAATAACAATGTTCAGTTCCGGTCACGTTCTTTCAGACTCGCGCAATCTAAAGATATAATTTGGGGAGTAATTAATTAAACGAACAGCAGTGATTTGTGTAGCTCTCTCTGATCTGATGTAGTCTGTGGTGTGAGGAGGAAGTATATTTTTTACCTTTTACTCTGCGCCCAATCCCTTTAACAGCCCCATGCACCTTTATCTCCATCATTTCAAAGCCAGAAATTGTCCTGTGTTTGATTTGTACAGAAAGTTTTCATTTTGTCCCTGATGAGGAAACTTGTAAAATGGAAGATACTGTACATTATTCCGTATATTCCACAGCAGGCTTTTTACAGCATTGTGCTTCTTATATACAGTATACTGTTAAAAACAGATCCAGACACACGAGTTCTTTAAAGTCCAGGGACATTTGTTTTGTGATACTTTTGCTTTGTTTGATTTTTTTCAACATTAAAACATTAATGAAAATTGCCACTTCTTTGTTTATATTTTTCCAAGATTTACACAACAATTAAAAAGATCTGTGTGCCCTGAAAAAACCCACAGAGAAACAGCAGAAGGTCCGATCACGAGGCTCTCCGAATGTGAATGAAGCACGCTGCCGTTCACCAGAACATTGTTCAAAAAACCCAAAGAAGCGAAGCAGGAAAAAGTGTGTTTGAGGAAAGCGGTCAAAAGCTTGTCAATTTCACCGTCACAAATCCAAAAATAAAAGTGTATCTCAAAGAAGAGTTTTGTGGTTGATGCCTCGAGAATGTTTAGCATCAGTTTTATAACATTTCATTCTAATTTGCATTTTATATAATTTAGTATTTGTAAAATTAATATATTATAAAATGTACACAACATTACATTTTACAGAAAATGCATTTCTCTGCTTTTGATTGAAAAGGCATTTAAATTATGTCTAATATGGTTTATTGATCCATATTTAGTGTTAAATCAACACTACTGGAGTCAGTCGGTGCTACAGGCCGTACACAACACCGTGGGAGTTGAATTAACACTAACTAGTTTTAACACTGACAGCGAGCCAAAGAGGCAGTGTTTCTACAGGCCCAAACCAGTGACACCAGTAGTGTTGATTTCACACTGGGCATGTCTGCTGTGAGTGTTCACACAATCATTTGTTGATGGTCCACAAAATCAAAAAAATTAATTAAAGTATCATTTTAATCAGTAAATGCTCTGCTTTGATCAATGTAGGTAAATAAATATTTAGGGCGAGTTCTTTTTAAAAGCCACGAGGAAATGGACCACGAGAAACCGCCCGGAGCAAAGCGTCCTCCTCCACACAAGAGCTCTACAGAACCCCGTGTGGAACTGTGAAACCCGGACTTTCTTCTTCCTGTGACGAATACCAGAAGCGTTCACTGGAACAGCAGGGTTAGGGCTCAGGGCGGCGCTGGTGAACTTCCAGAAACTAATCTGTTGTTTTTTGGTTCCAAACGCCCTCGAGAGGCTTCCGCACGCAGACACTCTGAAAGGTCACAGTTGCTCATCACATATTTACGTTGGGAGGATGCTCTGATGAAGGTGCAGGAACGATTCCTTGCAGCAATCTCAGCCGTATTTCTCTGCAAAAGCGATTCCCAAACTAAAAATAGAAGAGAAGAGCTGCCTCCATTTCTCGTGAACCTTCTGTAATTTGTTCTCAGCTGGAAACAATGAGACGGGAAATGAGGAGCATCGCCCCCGACCCCGCTCCGCTCTCCTCCATCGCCGAGAGCTAACGAGATACACAAACGCTCACAGGAGAGCCGGGAACCATCCCAGGCTCCATCGATGACGAAGGAAATGGGGACAAACAGAGGAAGGCTGCTCGACTCTGGGGAGACCAATCCATGGAGCAAATTTAACAACAGGAAGAGCTCGAGGCAGAGACGAGGAGAGCTGATGGAAATAGCTCGGGAGATCAGATCGAGCGCTTCAGAGGAGATGTGAACCATGTCCAGGAACCATAAAAACTCACAAACAACCCCCAGAACCAGCAAACATCTCAACGCCTGCATCACCCGGTTCTGCTCTGACAGAAAAACCCCAAAAACCCTCAAATAACTCAAATACAGGGAAAAGTGTGGCAATGGGGTTTCAAGCAGCACAACACGAAGAGAAATGTGTAGCATGGTCAAGTTTCTGCAAACAGCTCAGGGACAAGCTCCAACCTCCAGGAACAGAGTTATTTGGCCGCAACCATAAACGCTACATTCAGAGAGGAGTCACCATCCCCACGGTGAAGCACAGAGGCGGGTCACTGATGCTCTGGGCATGTGTGAGCTCCAAAGGCACAAGAACTTTCTGGTCCTGCCAACAACCAGTTATGACCTGAAAGTCTGGTCCAAGAAGCCGGCCCCGTATCACGGCCTGGCACTTACTGTATCCAACGGTGTTCTAAGCTCAATCTATGATAAATAATCCAGCGTATTCTGTTAAAAGCAGCGAGCGCTAGGAGAGATTAGCTCCGAAGAGCTGAAGTGAATGAAGTAATCGATTAGTTTCCCGTTCGCCGCTCTGTTTAACATTCAGAGCTCGCCCTCGTGTTCTTTCAGTCTCCGCTGCAGCACATTTAGATGCAGTGGTGGTAAAACAGCAGCGAAATTAATCCATCGATGTTCAAACACTGCGCTGTGTGTCTAAGTGATTAGCATTAGCTAGAGGAAGATGCTAATGACGACAGATTTCCTGTCTGAGGAAAGTGCTTCTTTAATCACAATAACTGGCTGCATTTCTGGGAAGAGCAAGAGATTATTTTGTTTATCTAAAGCTACGGTCTGTTCACCCCCCCCCCCCCCAAACACTTTTAGGAAAGTAATATAAAGTACGGTAATTCCCAAAAGCTCACAGTAAGCTTCCTCATTGTAACCCGGCTGTCAATGGAGAGCTGCTCACTCCTGGAGTCAGCCACTAGTGGTCAATAGAGGAACTGCAGGAGGTTGCCACCAAAATCACCATCAGAAAAAGGACTCAACCTTCAAAACTACCAAAAATTGGTGAAGATATTCGAAAGAAACCAAGATTTCACGACTCACGCTTCTCGTTCATCACCCTGTGCTCGGGGTCGGCGTGTTTCCTCTGGTGGCACCTGTTGATAGAAAATTCTTTGAAAACAGCTGCCGCCTTTTGGAAAATTAGACAGACATTTCAGTAAAAAAAAATCCATATTTAAACTTGTGACAGTGATCAAAAATCTGTGCTCTGCATTTATCCCAGCCGGAGCAGTGGGCAACCGTAGCCGAGACGCCCAGGGATCGAACCAGCAACCACCCGATCGCCTTACCCTGCAAACAGTGGTTCTCACCATTTCTTCTTTTTGGTCATCAATTAAGAAATAACATGTGAAGTGGCGAGAGGCCCCAGATGTCTACTGCCACCTTCTGGTGAATTATTGTCATTCTGTGTTGAACAGTAGAGGCAGTGTTTGAGGAACAAGAACTTCCTGTGATTGCACTCCCCCACACTTCATCACTTTATAAAAGCCAAAACGACAAAGAATCACAGCCTTTAAAGAACAAGCAGATCACATCTGAATAAACAGACACTGAAACTGAAACGAAACACCTGGTTTTCAATATTCCACCAGTAAAGCGTGCAGTCGGCTGTTATTTATCCAGATATAAACTGTCAAGATGCTTGCTTCGGTGTGCTGGAGCGCCGGGTTATGAATTATGTAATATCAGCATCATCCCGGCTGATGCTTCAGAATACATTAAGCCTCAGAAGGAGAGCAGGAATGTGAACATAGATCTCTATACAGACTTCACTACAAAATATGACATGGAATTTATCTTTTATTTCCCAATTAATCATGCGGAGGAGGAAGGGTGGGGTGGGGGGGGTCATATTATAACCAACCAAACATCTCAATGATTTCAAGCTGATAAATTCCTTTCATCAAAACACTGGTGATAACCTTTGTCTGGAGCATTTGAAGTGTGCCAGACTCGTGCCATGTTTGGCCCAAATGCTGCATACCAGTGTTTTGTGATATTATCTCTGTGACGGCCTTTTTTTGTGATGTTTGCGGTAGAGATCAGGAGGAATGGAGGAGAACACTGCAGGAGATCAGGAGGAATGGTGCAGGTTCAGAGTCTCCATGAACATCTCAGTTGCGCTCACTGATGAACGAACGCAGCATTAGCAGTAATGAGCAGAGCCGCTACACGCTCTCGTGATTAATTGACGGATTAGCTTTGGCAGGAGCAGGCTGTAATAATGGAGCGTTTCCAGGGTCTCACAGGCGGCCCACAAACACCGAATCATTCAAAACAAACAGATGAACGTCAAACTAGGAAACAATAGCTTCAGCGTTTCATGCTAACCCTTATCTCTAGTGCTGGGAGCACATACATGATTACAACAGACAGAGTAACGTAATCTTGTATTAGGTCATGGCCTTCTGAATACTGGATTCTGATTGGCTGATCGGTGTTGATTGAACTCACGTAAGCACGCAGCTCGTTCCAGTTCTGTTTGATTACTGTTCATATCAATCCTATCAAACGGATCTGCGACTTTGTACTGCTTTTCCTACAGCAGCGCTGAAGTTTCCAGAGATCGACATCAGGCCCCTCCCCCGACAGAGACGGCTATATCGGCGCATGATAACGTTATCACTCAACTAAAACGGTCAGACACAACCAACTGACGATGAACACGAGAATGAAAAGAGAAGCCTCTTACTAAACATTGGAACAAATTGTGGGTAACAAAGAGCAAGCCAGTGTTTAGAAGAACACATTTGTTTTTCATCTTTCACTGTATTTTGTAAAGTTTGTTTGAAAAGCTGAGCTGTGCTGGAGAAAAGGCAAACGTACTGTAAGTTTAATATTGAACGAACAGAGTGAGGGACCCCAGCTTTTCCGGAAAATAGGGTGAAGGAAAACTGAGCTAAATATGTCTATTTTCCTACTGAATCAGATTAAAAAACACCTGGAGAAGAGAAGCAGCAGGTGCCCCGAGGATCTCTCCTCCAACCTGAAGAGACAAACCCCCCCCTGACCCAGAAGAGCTGATGCTACGGAGCATTAGCATTTCTTGCTAATAAACGGGGTTAATGCGAGTGCTGGGAGAGAACGGAGAAACCCGTCTGAAACTACGAGATCACAATGGATCTGGGATTAGGATTACGCAGAAACACACACAGGATTGTTCAGAAGAGCCGTGTTCTGAAGCTTTAAGGTCTCCAGATGTTTGCTCCTGAGCAGAGAGGAGGGAGCATCTGTGAACCGCTGGAGTTTCTGACAGTGAGGGGAGACAAGTATTTGACCCCCGGAGGATTCGGAATGGACGATGAAAGCATCAAATCTGAAAGCAGATCGCAGAAAGATAATGAGCTTCCTGGGGTTTGGTTTTACGAGGAGCTACAGGGACACGAGGTGAACAGACACCGAGCAACAAGAGCAATACTGGGAAAGCCCATTCCCACCTAAAATTATACATTTTAAGATCAAAACGTTAACATTTAACGAGATTCCAATAAAGTAAAAATGAGATTGAAGGTCAAACTCTGAGAGAAAAGTTTCCCCGAAGGAAGACGTGTAATAATGGGACAGAAATGAAGAATTATCATATATTTGTTTATTTAAATCAGTGTTTCACTGTTCTTCAGTAATGACGAGTAATTTAATAACAGTTAGAAACACGAGGATCGTTTAGGTGATTGATCACAATTATACCATTTTCTCCAGCAGAAACTCAACATTTCAGTTTGTTGATCCAGGGGGCGACAATAATCTCCAGGGCGCCCCGTTCTCCTAATGTCTGGTATTGAACTGCTCCTGCAGCATATGAGCGAGGCCAGACCCTCGAGCTACATTCTCCCGTCTCGTTAGCACCAGTCCTACATGAGCAAACATCGATAATCACACCGCATCGACCGGATCCGGCTCCGGGGAACGCTCTCTACAGAGGTGTGCTGTTGCACCTCTCCAGTCCTTTGAGCCGGAACACCGTTGGCTCCCGTGACTCCTCCTGAGCCAACACCAGCGCTGGATTCTCCTGCCCGCTCCCCCCCTGCTCCTCCGGTGCCCCTGACTCCAGCTGGTTGGGCTTAGAGATGCGAGCCGGGCCGCAGCACAGAGCCGCCGCCGCTCGCGAGATCAGCTTGTCCAGGGGTTTGAGCGAGCGCATCCAGCGAGGCAGGAAGTCCCAGCTCCTCAGCACCACCGGCAGGACTTGGGGTCTTCGCGTCTGGGTGAGATTGAGCACCAGAATGAGGAGAGTGACGGCGACGAAGGGAGCGGCGGTGCCAATCAGAGCCTGCCAACCGGCCAGAGAGAGAGCGAAGGTGACCGCGGGGAGCAGGAGGAAACACAGCAGGAGATAGACGACAGCGAACCAGCGATAGCGTCCGGTGAGGGCGCCCAGAGAGCGAGCCATGCCCACCGGCACTCGACTGATGGGCAGCGGGTACCACAGCAGGATGCCCAGCAGGTTAAAGTAGAAGTGGCACAAGGCGATCTGGAGGAGGGAACAGAGAGAGACGTGGAAATCGGAGAGTTCTACAGGATTGTGGAATGTTTCTGAAGACTCGGTAAAAGATGATCTTCACCATTTAACAGCTAGAAGTGCCAAAGAAACCCTTTGCTCCCTGAGATCATTTATACATGCGGATGCGGAAGCAGATATAAGGGACTCGATGGAGCCGCAGAGCTCCGGCGGAACAAACACGTACAGATGCACAAACACCGGAGAGCTTCCAGGAGACGCATTCGTTCAGAAAAACAAGCAAACCTTTTGGTCCTTTCATAACCGGAACAAAAGGGATGTTTGTGCCACGCTTCATGGTGAATTTGTTCTTTTGTAAAGACAATCTCTTTATTTTAAAGTTAAAACATCTTCGGCGTCTGTTTCCCATCACAATCATTGGAAGCAGGAGATGGGATTCTGAAGGCTTGTACCTGACACGCGGCGCTCAGTTTCTCCCGCGGGCTGGCGAGGGCAGCGAGGAGGGCTGTGGTGGTGGTGCCGAGGTTTGAGCCCAGGGTTAAAGGATAGGCTCGCTCCAGACTGATCACGCCCATACCTGAGGAACACCCAGGATCAGCATCAGAACAGGTCACACAGGGCTATGTACAGCTCTCAGATCAGCTCTTATCAAGGGTTCATGAATCTAATCTATAGACACCTATAGCTCCCCGATCAGGTCTCAGCTCACAGAGGTCTCAGATCAGATCAGATCAGATCTTGGAAATTCTAAAAGGAGGAGGGTTCTGAGGGAATCTGGAAGCAGTGGTTTCAACCCAGTGCAGAAACACGAGTCCAACTGGAGAGAGAGCTTCCAGCAGAGCCCTGTGACCCAATCATTGCAGACGAATAAACATTAAGATATTATCTCACAGCTTCCTCTTCCTTTGTCACGGCTCGTAGCCTTTAACCCTGTTTTTAATATTACCGCTGTGCTCCGGACTCCAAAGGCACAAGGAAAAGAATAGATGGATGAAAGAATATCTCCATGACGACCTAAATCTCCACTCCACGGCGCGACACGATTGGCTGAGAAGTTAATAATTATTGAAATCCTCCGGGAGCGCGGTGGCGGATGAATAATTGCTGGCTAATGGCTGGATAATGACTGAAGCATTACCTTGCCTGAGCTCACGAGCAGAATCCCGGTTAATGCTTAATCCTCGCTCACATTTGCTCCAGATTTTAAAGAAAACACCGGGGTTTGCATCCGGAATTAAACTTTAAGCAGAAGTGCTGATTAGCTGCGAGCAGAGTCAGCAGGTTCTACTGAGGGGCACCACCAGCGTCTTTGAACTTTAGAACATCTCACGAAGCGATGCAGCTGCATTTCAAGACTATTGCACGCTGAGGCATTCTGCATGACTTCATCCCTCGCTTTCACATCTTTCCGTCTCGTTTGGTCAATCAGAAAAGTAAGATGTTTCTGATGAATTTCTGGCACTGTGAGCATGGCTTGACTATGAATTATTCACAAAGAATAGTTCAGTCAGTGCATGAAGCGCAAGGCTCCGACCCTCGAGGTGCAGTGATGTCGCCACATCGTGATTGGTCAGGGTGTGTGCCGTCGTTCTTATGAGCTCATGAAGAGAACCGAAAACGCTCTAAACGGCACACAGAAGTTCAGTGGTATTTCCTCAAACGCAGGCCACACATCCTGACATCACATCCTGTTTTAGTACGGTTCACACAAGAGAAAGACACAGAAGCGCTCGAACTAGAATTAAATAAACCAACACCTTGAAGCATCTACACAGCCATAAAAAAACAAAAAAAACAAATGTTCCCGTTATTGAGTTTTTGGCAGAGTGCTTCCGAAAGAGGGTCGAGTTCAAGAAGGGCTGAAGGCTCACCTATGAGCGGTGTGAGCGCAGAGGTGAAGACCGAGCTGCTCTGAACGACGAAGGTCATCCCGGCGCCCATCAGCATGGCCAGATAACCAGAGAGCCAGCCCAGAGGATACGGGAAATCTAGATCAAGAGCGAAGGAGGGAATTCACATTGACTCGTATCCATCAAACACGCGTGGAGAGCTGGATTGAGACGAGTGAAGATGCTCAACAGTTTCAAAATGTGCTTAACCGCTTAAGATCTCGCTCAAATATTGGCTTAAGATGGATTAACATGGTTCTTAGTTGAATTAAAATGGCTCCTGACGTAGTTACCATGGTTCTTATCTCAATTGAGAAGGTTCCTAGCTGGATTAAAACGATTCTTGCCTGGAATAATACAGTGCTCAGGTGAGTTACATGGTTCCAAGCTGAATTAGGCTGGTTTAAGATTGTTTTAGCTGGTTTAAGATTGTTTTAGCTGGTTTAAGATTGTTTTAGCTGGTTTAAGATTGTTTTAGCTGGTTTAAGATTGTTTTAGCTGGTTTTAGATGGTTCCTAGCTGGATAGACTCCAGTCTTATTTCGAACCCCATCCTTCCCTCGAGAAAGCATGTGATGGTGAGCACTGACCCGTGTTCATGACCTTCTGGATGACCTTGGCCACCTGCCCCCTGAGCAGAGAGCTGAGGAGCCTGACGATGAGGAGCAGACAGGAGCAGAGCGCCAGCAGAGAGCAGCAGAGGAGGATCAGCCCCACCGCCAGATCCGAGAGACCCGAGTCCACAAACACATGAGCGCCTGAGCACAACAGGGAACCTGCGGTTGGTACCGGTGCTGCGGATGTAGCTAAAGGCATTACTGATCCGGAACAAAGCACCGGTTCTGAACGAGAAGAACCCACGGTGCAGACACTCTTCTGAAGCTCCAGGCATGTTCTCCCCATATCAGAACGTGATTACTACGGCACAATATCACTGGCCTGTACGGTAGAACCCTGGCTAATAGAGCGAAAGGCACAATATCAGATTAAATAAAAATAAAAATGCCGCTGGTTTTACATCTCAGTTCAGCTCTACAAGCTCGGCTTCTCGTCCACACAGAAAGCACCATACGGCACACACGGCTTCTCTGAGCGTTCTCAGTTTGATCAATATTAAACAAAATAAATCACAAATATTAGAAGATCGTCAACAAACATCCGGATGAAAAAGTGCAAACAATATCATTTAACAAAGAAACAGACATTTGTGATTTTTCAGTGCAGTTTAGTTTGCTCTGAACTGAGGTTCTGTTCCGAGGGAAGCTTCGGGTCAGAAGCGCGGCTGCGGCACACGGGAACTCACACTTCACTCTGTCGAGCTGCGAGCCGGTGATGGGCGCCGTCCAGCTCAGATTCCCATCCGTCCCACAATGCACCTCACTGCAGCTCTGGTTCACGTTCACCGAGCTCTGGAGAGAGAGAAGGATGTGATTTATTGTAAACATAATTAACAGAACGAACAGCTCTTGAGTTTTAGTAGTTCTCCGAAGCACAGACGAGAGCGATCGCTCCACTCGGAGACCAGCGAAACATGGGAGAATTATAACGTTCTGTTTAATCCTAGTAATGGAGCTGTACCTCAGAGACGCCGTCCCGGCACCAGACTTTGATGAGGCTGTGGTTCCTCAGGGACTCGTCCCCCAGAGCGAGGCCCGTGATCACAGACTTCTCGAGCTGGAATCCCGAAGAGCACAAGGTTAGTGAAAGTAAAGCATGTTCCTGTCTTTATCGTTTAAAGGTGATCTAATGTTTGGGAGCTGCACCAGTTCCGACACAGCGTCCAGTGGAACCAGCACACGTCACTTTCACTAACGGTCACAGAAGAGCTGAGGTCTGGAGGGGTTGGAACACCTGAATGATGAGCGAGGTGAGCGGCTCCGTGAGGGCCTTCAGCAGCTCTGGGGACTGGGCTTGAGCGTGTTTCTGGAAGCTTCTGACGGTGGATCTGGACAGGAAGTTCATCAGACCCGTGGTGGACTCCAGAGGTAGCAGCACCAGCACGGACAGCCAGTTAAAACAGTCGTGGACCGTGGCTCCGGCAAATGCCCTGCACACAGCACCGGCAGCATCTTTACACGCCCGGCCATCGCTAACCTCTCCGACACTCAATAACCAACATATGATCAAAGAAAATGTAGGTTTACGAGAACACGAGAAAAACGAGAACACCATCGACTGAAAGAAGAGAAAAGTATCCGTTCAGATTCTCTTCTAAAGCATTTCTTAAGTTCGCTGGAAGTTCATACACGGGTCGTCATTAAATTGCCTTCTCTTTGTAACTGCAGACAAATACAGAGATTTATTTACATAATACAACATTTTGCAAAAGAAAACCTCAATAAAAACAAACTTTAACTCCGATCACAAAAGAAAACTAGCTCTGAAAACAGAAACAGTCGAGCGAGGAGCAATCTCTTCACTGGAGCAGAAGAGCGGAGGCTGCTGATTGGAACAAACGTCTAATGTCGTTTAACGTCCTGCGCTTTTTAGTCATCTCTGACTTCATCTAAAGACGACAAAAATAACCATGATGCTAATCTAGGGGCGGGGCATGCGTCGATGTGATGTGGAGGAAGCACCGCTAAGAGATGATGCTGAGGAGATGTGTGGGGACGGTACCGTTCAAACTCGCTCCTCTCGCCCGCCTGCATCAGAGCCACGATGGTGTTGGTGACGGAGGTGCCGATGTTGGAGCCCATGATGATGGGTACGGCGGACTGCGCCTCCAGCACTGCCGCACAACACAGCAGCGGTTAAAACTGGACACGGGCATCTTACAGCCCTATATCCACTCAGCAACCCTTTAAAAAAACCTGTTCAAACTTACATTTCACCTTTATTTAATTAAAAAAACACAACATTATTCAACATTTGATGCGTTTGTTTATCAGAGCTCTGTTCATTTCGATTCTCATCAACCCCGACACACTGCGATTGCAGCGATAGCGGTCAGTTTGATCTTCTGAAACCTGATTGGCTGAGCTCTCGGTGGAGATGTCTCTGATCAGGAAACTCAGCTGTCAAACCCAGGGCAGCGCCACCTTGTGCCTCGAGGTGACTACTTTCATTAAATGCTACTACTCCACTTAAACACCCTGAAGGAAAGCAAGAACTGTGTCTCCCTAACAGCGAGAGGCGTCTCTTACATCCAGACGAGACCAGGCTGACTACGATGGAGGTGGAGGTGCTGGAGCTCTGGACCAGAACCGTAACGAGGATTCCCACCATCAACCCAGCCACCGGATTCGTGAGGATCACGCTGTCCCGGAAAACATCCCCAGCTACCTTTCCTGAGAAGATAACGAAGAGCACGCGGTTTATCGCAGCTGCTGCGTGCGTTTAGTGTTACGCTGACGCTCTCCGCAGCGCCTCAAGGTTCGCTCCTCATCACCTCCGGCGAGCTGAAAAGCAGAGCTCAGAACGTCCAGTGAGCAGACGAAACCGTAGAGGAGCAGCAGAAGAACAGGAATCTTCAGAAAACTGATGAACACAGAGGAGAGCGCCGATGATGAACCGTCTCCAGGGTCTGAGGAGAACGAAAGCACATCACTAACAATCATACAAAGATCACTGAGATAGACACACAAACGCAGAACATGCACCAACAGAGTGTTACCTTGGGATTTGGGAGGAGGTGCTGATTGGCCGAGCTCGGATGCAGGATGCTCAGCTTCAGCATCATAGCAGCTTCTCAACAGGTCGACAGAAGAAGTGCTCTTCCTGCCATCCAGGAAGCCAGCAGCTGCAGTGGAGACGAGATAAATACATGAGGAAGACTCCATGCTACACTGGTTTCCTGTCGAGCAGCACGTCTGGTTTAAAAGCTTCAATAACCCGCACTTTAAAAGTGATCATTTTCAGATGGAGACCAGTTTATACAAATCCAGCGCTAGGTTTTCAAGACAAAGAAAATTAAATCAATACACTTCAAAATGAACAGTTCAGAAATAATTCACAACACACAGAATTCAAATTCATCGTTCCGCACGTCAGTGCAAACACGTTTCTCACCGCTGACACTAATAGTTACATCAGCAGTGGTGATTCTGATTGGTCGAGAACTCATGATGCGTCTGTGGAGAGATCAAAAGAGCTTTCATTATTGATCTGTGTTTAATCTCAAGGTTATTTATGATACATTTCTCACAATTTAAATAATACCACCAATAAACTGATAATAAACACCACTTTATACTGCATTCAATTTTAACACAATTTTATTTATGCATCAAAATTTGCATAGATTTAATTTTAAAAAGGTCACATAACACAGTATTGGATGTTTATTACAATTTGCAACACAAGCCCCAAATTGTAATTATTCTTACATGAACTGAAGAGCAGATTGACACGGTACACCAGATAAACTGAAAACGACACGGTTTCAATCTCAGATGTACTGCACTATAATCAGCACAAGAGCACAGCAAACCACTGAATAACATAACAGCCTGTGCAGTGCTAGTTCAACATCGGACCAGGTTCTCCGTTGTGCCCTGAGAGCCAAATTGCCTTTTACTGAAAGCCAATGTGAACAAAACCTATTTGTAACATGGAATAAATGCTTCCCACAGCATCCCCAGACTTGAAAACGGGGTTGCGGTGGTTTAAAATCAGAGAAAACTGAATAAGTGATTAAATAAGTGATGTCAAACGTATAAGACTGCTATTTTAAAAATAACATTTTATCGTATTTCAATAACATGATTTTTTTTCAAACCATCAAAACATATTAACAAACTAATCCTATCAAATTTACTTTAAAAATAATTCATGTGGGCATTACAGCTTTCTGTCGAATTATTGCAGAATACGAAGCAACTGTATGCAATTACAATAGCTTGCAAAAAGATTATTAAAACGTTGGAAAAGTAAGTTACTTTAATCCAACTACATATAACAATTTAATATCAAAAACATGGCTTTGTATAATCCCAAACATTACACAATATGGTGGATGATATTTTGGCGGGAAATGTTCTCCTCGCTGACCTGTGATAAACTAAACAAAGAAATCTTCTCCGTTTAAGAAACATTACAGCGAGCCGTGCTTCACCCGCCAACGAAACTATTTTATCAGATAATTAGAAACAAACAGGTTTTAAGCAGCCAGAACACAACCCCGAGTCACAGAGACCGACAGACTGAGGTAAAAGGGCGCGGGGAGACTCGGCTCGGCTCGGCCTACCTTCCGGGTCCGGGATCGCCTCCTCAGCGGCCGATGAAGCTCTGAAGAGAGGGTTATAAAGGGAAAGCCTGACCCGAACATTCTCGAGACCTTCTCTGACAAATTAACTCGAGCTCCATCAGACATTTGCTGCCAAAACTCATTTACTGATAAACCAGCTGAAGGAGCACATACACGAGCGGTGAACAGTAAAGCTACTGAAAGAAATAAGTGCATAAAAACACTTTTAATTGTATACGTTCTGAAGAAACATGATCGAAAACGTCTTTTTAAAGTGCAAACGTTTGAATTCAGAACTCTAATGGATTCAATTTACTGTAAAACCATGCCATCTTGTGGAAAGAAGTTGTTTCTTCACCTGCATCTGCATCAATCAGCTAAACATTGTTTAAAAACTGAAAGAGCGATAAACTGATGTTTGCTAAATAACTAGAATAATTCTACATGATGACCCAAAAGAAACAGATCAGCTAATGCTGAAAAGGGCATCTTTGCTGGTGAATGATTTGTCGACTGAGCAGATGATGTTGAACTCAAAACACCTCAGATAAACATTAAGCTCACACTAAAAGAAATGAGGGCAACAAACATTATATTTAAGACCCGCACAAACCATCCACATAATACATTTAGGAAAATAACCAAATAGCTGTTTTCATTGGATGAGAGAAACTTTTCTCAAAGTAAACATTCAAATATGGTTCATTCCACGTAACCGGTACCTTTGAAGTCCCCACCAGCCCGGATACGGTCACACCTGTGAGGATGAGGCAAACCCTGAGGATGAAGCTTTAATAACAAAAATATTACCAATTAACAGAATTTATACAGAAATGAGCAAAGCTAAATCATGTTTGATTAATGCCGCAGTAACAAACAGCATGGTGAGATCATATTACGTTCTGCCCTGCCCTTTAGCACAGTTAGCAGTTTAGCTATTAGTGATCAGTTTAAGCTTGTTTTTTTTTTTTTTAATGATTAATGTGGAATACTGTAAAGCCTCTACCGGAGCAGAGCCGTACAGTTCAGATTGAGCTGATGACAGACGGTCACTGATCAACTAACAATCACCAGACTATGAGGACTAGCGCCCTTACCTCATCAGGGCTACCCCAGCTATTTATGTTCCTCAGAACATTATAAAGACAAAGCAGATTAGATATTACTGGGTGTTAATGCAGCAGCAGAAAACTTTCTTTTTCAAAGATGCATCTTTAATAGTGAAGTTTCATGTTAAAACAACAAATCAAAGTCAACAAAACCTACATCACCCTGCAATGATCTTAATTTATATTAGAACGTCGACAACACCATCTTCCAGGAATTCAGTCCGAAAACATCAAACATTTATCACCACTTCAGTCAGGGAAAGACCCTCGCAGGGTTTCTTATACATTTTCCACAAGCAACTAAATTTCCTGAAAGAAAGAACCTAAAACCAGTTCTGGACAAAAGTTTCTGTCTTTCTTTTGTTCTTTCACTCCATCCATCCATCCATCCATCCATCGATGCTGTAAAACAGTGCACAGTGAGCAAACAGTACCAGGAAACAATCTGATGAAATTAACTAAGAATATTGAATCTGACAGACTCCTAAAAGCAACACGTTCATGTAGAATCATCAGGAACACTGGTGTCCACCGCTCTCGGGGACGGGTGAAGCCACTGCGTCCTCCAGCATCACTGCAGCTCTTCGGTGGAGGACGCTGGAGTCACGTTCTCCTCAGATCCCTCCTGAAACAAGCAGATGGAGGAATGAGGAGGAAATGTCTGATTGTTTGATCACATGAGACTGACCTGACCTCCGCACCTCCTACTATGAACCATCAGCGGTCACTTCTGCATTATATAAAGCAAAGACGCTGTAGAACTTTATAGAATTATTCTTTTTGGTAAATAAAAGTAAATCTGAACATTTCCAGCTTGTGGACGGTGAGCTGGAGAAGACACCTGTCCAGATTAATGCAAGCGCTGAAAATCTTCATGTGTATTCTTTGATTTCTTTATAATGTGATGGTCAATCAAGCTTTATTGATGTGTAAGACCCTCCCCCCCCGGGAGATGAGGTATGTCACCAAGCTTCTCCCCACCCTGTATATCCCCTCCATCTTCACAGAAGGTTTGTTTGCTCCCTTTCTGTTTCTGAGGAGCAAATGCTAATTTACTCTAACAAATGGTCTGTGCTAATCCTAGCCAATCAGAGAGCAGCATGTCAAGAAAACGCTAACTTAAGTTCTATTTTCTACAAAACAGCATTTTTATTGATGTATAATCCAGTCTCCGAGAACAGCACAACGTAAAAAAAAGAGAAGCTTTCATTGTTCACCTTGACCTTCTCCAGCTCGGATCCTCCAGGTAGAGATTTCTGACTGATGTGGAAGAGCTAATGGAGCAGAATATCACCGTTAATAAACATTCTCAGCACATCCAGCAAAGTGCCATTTTCCTTTATAAATCACTGGTTGTACACAATGCCCTTGTTTTGCCAAATTAACTCTCTTTTAGTTCCAGAATGAAGCCGGCTTGTCCAAATGCGCTTTAGCAGATCTCAAGTGTCAGCATTTGTGGCGTGTGCAGAATAAAGGCTTTTCCTGCATCACTCTTCCAGCAAGGTGTTTGGAGCTGGTCTGTGGGTTGACTGTGACTGTTTTCACCATCCTGATGCTCTGCTTATCTAGAACGGAGCCTCTGGTCTTCTGAGATGATTCGGTGTGTGATTAGAGACAGATGATTTCTTCCAACATCACATTCCTGTTGATTTCTCAAGATCAGCTGATCAGATTCTGTGTCCTGAGCTCAGGCTGTTCTCACAACAGCTCAATGGGGTTCAGATTCACAGACAGCTGCTATCAATTGGCAAAAATCAACCTTTGGACTGAAGGTTTACATTATTTCTGAGACTATTCATTCCCCATTCACCTTTTTAGCTTGCTGCACCTCATCTGTGGACTTTGACCTGCTCTGCACCGGTGGCTTCTGAGGATGAGACGGCTGTGAGAGAAAGAGAGAGATTTCTCAGCTGTAGTGCCTACGATTGGCCCGGACCAAAGAAAACATCGTGTGACCTCTACACATCCAGATGCATGGATGCGCTTTCAAACCAAAGTAATGTGAAGAAACGTCCGGCAGAATCCTTTATCGTTTACTAGGGTTAGCATTAGTAGCTAAAGCTCTGAACGAATCCACCTCAAACACCAAATATTTCCTTCTTTCTAAACCGCTGCCATAAAGTTGTGTTTATTGTTTTATTTTTCCATCTTCTGAATATTTCTCATTCAAGTTTGCTCATTTACATATATGCAAATGAGATACAAGAAAGGGTGGGTGTTGTGCTTTTACGAGAGCTTATTTTTTATTATATTTAAAGTAATAGTTCCAAAGAATGAAAGTAAATACACAAACTTAATCTTGAGCTCACAAACATCGGTTTCATTTTAAAATCATTAATAAAAAAAATTAACTTCAAGGATTTAAAAAAAAAAAAAAAAAAAGAAACACCTTTAACGCTGTTTGAGAAAATCACCTTTTGGGCGTTTGTCTTAGTTGCAGATCAGGGAAAGCAAGTAAAGCATTCCTCCAGTGGATCCCAAACCACATAATCTTTCCAAAACAAACACAGACTCACCTTCTGATCCATGACTGAACTGAGATCAGCCTCTGATTCCATCGAACAAGAAGAACCTGAAAAGAACGAGAGATTTACAACACCCTCCTCCTCCTCCTCTTAAAGTGAGCTCGAGATGAACGAGGAGCTCTTACCAGCAGTGGAGATGAATGAAGATGCTCCGTCTGAGAGCGCTGATCACTCCCTGCAGAGCTCTCTCTCCTCACACGCACACACGCACGCACGCAAACGTCACCCGTCCCAGAGCCGCCGCATTACATCACTCACTCAGAGCAGAGTAATGAACGCAGACGACAATTAAAAACACAACAGAGATGTGAGGCAAAGCATTTAATGATCCCTGAGCTCCATACAGCTTCCCTCCGCTCTAGACCCCGAGCAGGTTCAGGACCGTCACAGGATCATGCAGCGCTGGGGAACAATGCTTTGGGAATTGACATGACGTACAAATAAAAACCAAAAGAAATAATTCCAGTTCATATCAGATTGTGTTTCATCAAACGAAGCAAAGTGCAAGAAAGAAACCCGTGCAGCGCCCCACATCAGCTCACAAAGCCCCAGAGGTGAATCTATCAGACCAGACCAATCACAGCACACAAGAATCCACACAATCCGACACGGCGCTTCTCAAAGTTCAGCACTTTTATCTTCTGAGAGCGCGTCCCTCATCTCCAGCCGAAGACAGTGTCTGCAGGTCAGAGAGCAGCGTCCTGCTCCGGCTCGTCTCGTGTCTGTGGAAGCTGCAGGAAAGATGGCAGCTCCAGCTGATCTGGGGTCAGTAACCCACGCTGATCATCCACCCGACTGCACTGAGCCCGAGAGAGGAGCTCCACCAGACCTGAGGAGACACAGATCTCGAGCTGAAGAGCACAGCTTTCACAGATAGAAAGGTTCTGAAACGAAGTGGAGGGAAACGTGTGAAATGCTGAGGACTTCAATCAGGATTGATTCGTTCACAGAGGATTTCCTTGAACTTTTGAAGGACCTGTGGTTATTAGAGTTACTTTAGCTTTATGTCGAGTTACCGGCCACATCCGGCTGCTTTCTAGGTCTGGGGCTGGATTTGAGAGATGATGAGGAGGAGGAGATCTGAGTCTTCAAACCCACTGAAACACACAGAGGAGGACGTGATGAGCGAGAAATGTTCACACCTCCTCCACAGCGCTCTATTTTCAGCAGCGGCGCAATGGTGTAAACAGAGGTGTTCCTGAGAGATTCAGATCATCTCTCTCTCTCTCTCTCTCTCTCAGGAGCACAAATCATGAAAAACAGAAACTAGGGAGAGTAAACATGAAGAAAAAGACAAAAGGTCCAACACAAAACAAATGGACAATAGAAGAAAGGAGAGAAAAAAAATAAGTAAATACGACTCAATGAATAACAGGGAAAAAACAAGAGAACGGAAGAGAAAACAAATCAAAGACAACAAAAATGAAGGAAATATGAGAGGGTTGAAGACAAGAACACGACGATGGATGTCTGGCAAATACAACAGAGCTCGATCTTTTCATCACCACTAATAAACAGACAGAAATTGTGATATGCATTATGTCTGGACCACAACATCTGCAGCTGTTTGATTGTGCTCCCACTGTTAACAATGATCACCAGAGCCCAGAATTAACAAAGCCGTGAAGCATCTGAGCAATCCTCTGCTTCTACACCGCTCTCTGAATCACAAACATTCTGTTATTGAATCACACATTCTGTTAGTGAGGCAAAAGGAGCGGTGGTTAGTTCTCGCCTAAAGTCGTCCCCCTGGCATCTCATTAATTCACAGATGGCCACACCCCTCCCCACAAAGCTTTTCACAAGCAAAAGTGAGAGAATTTTGCTGAGATGTTGTGGCCTTTAAGGGATCAGCAGGGGACAAAGCTCAGAACCCCTGCAGAGCTTCGTAGAGTTCAGCCCTCCCTCCGGTCCCTGCACTTACTAACTTAACTTAAAAAAAAAAAAAACAAAACCCTCTGAAGCACTGATTTGAATTCATTTTCTGTACTATCTTGAAAGTGTTCTGTGTGTATGTCTCTGATCAATCCACTTTGTACCAAACTGCTTGATGTTTTCTCCCAATGTAAGTCACTTTGGATAAAAGCATCTGATAAATACATAAATGTCTCTTGAGAAACATCTTTTCATTCAGCTCGTGGAAATTCCTTGAAGTGAATTCATCATCATCATCATCATCATCATAAACAGCGGCACTGTTGAACAAAACACGCTGCTGCTTTCACCGTCTGCAGCAGACCCACCTCGCTCCACGTGAACCGTTCTGCCGGAGAGCCGGAACACGCTGCTGCTCAGACTCACGGCTTCCTTCGAGCCGCTCTGCAACAGATCAACAGCGCATGATTAGATCCTGTTCTCCGTGTGGGAGGCGTCCTGATGAGGCAAAGCTTCTCGAGGTTAAGCAGAACATGAACCTATAGAAGCCAATCCTTTCCCTCCACTCGGCTTTCCCTTCCGTTATTATATAATATCTGTTATTATGGAACAACTAAACCTCAGAGTCGCTTCACCAAACTACCGAGCAGCAGACAAGAGAACCGAGATAAACGCTCGAGCTGTTCCACAAACAACGGAGCAGCAGTGATGGCTGGGGTTACATGAAACAGAGTTTCTAGAGTTTCTCCTTCCGGACCCGATCAGTCGAGTTGTAGAACTCACCAGAGTGAGCTGCACGTCCGGAGCACTGAGCTGCTGCGACTGCAGGACCCCAGAGATCACCTCCTCCAAACTCCTACTGGACTGAGCCTCCATTCTTAGAGTCGTCCCGGAACCCTGGAGCTCCAGGCTGCACACAAGCACAAACTCAGAGCAGGCATCCCACACACATCCATTGCTACATCACAGTCACGGGTCATGGAGGTGTGGTGGACTGCAAGCTTCAACAAGATCTTGAGCAGAGACTCACTGGAACGTGACTTTGAGCTCCAGACTGAGCTGCTGATCTCCAAACCCAGAGGAGTCCAGCTCCAGACCCAGAGGCTGATGGGAGCACACTGTGGTCAGTATTTAACCGGGTGCATGCGGCCTTTGATCTTCAGGAACTCTCTCTCACCTGGTCTCCTCCTCGCAGGTACAAGGAGGTGCGTTCCAGCGGGAAGCCTCTCCTCTCGCACAGGCCGCTGATCATGTGACGCAGGCTCAGGCCGGGGCGCGCCGGGGCGAGACTGGCTGTGCCATCAGGGAGGAACACGCAGCAGTATCGATCAGCCGTCGGAGAGCCGGAGCTCAGAGCCTCGGGGGTGGAGACCACCAGGCTGCAGCGGCCGTTCTGATGGACACAGAGGAGGAGCTATGGTTACGAGGAGCTGCTGAATTTAACCCTTTCACGGTGTCAAGCACATTTAAATATCACAAATTGTTCGGCAGTTTGAGAATCCTGGAATCAACTGGAAAGAATGGTTTCTGAGGGGCGTGAGGTTCTGAGATGTGAGGGGCGTGAGTGAGCGGGAGGCGGAGCTCTAAAACCATGGCTCCACCCACCTTAACAGGAATTCTCTCTGTCTGTCATGGCCGCGCTCAAATCATGCTCACGGTGGCCTCAGATGGCCCAATGGCAGGGGGCGGAGTCACGTCATCCATCTTTTTTTTCACAATTATTGGTGTCAAGGTGAGCTACCAGCACCAGATCAACAATGACGTCTGTCTAAGAAATACGAAACACTAAAGACGACGGCGCCGCCAGGCTCATCGTGTTAAAAAAGTGTGCCGTCATTTCTCAAACAGAAATATTACGTTCATCTGGAAATATTAAATAGTTTCACCAAATTCTCCACGAGCACAGATTTGATCTGCTCTCTGTGGATCTTCATGATAGATACACGTTTCTTCATCTCTGCTGTTACCTGTGCTCTGGTGTGGGGCTCGGTCAGCTCCAGGCTGCTGCTCGACTTGGTGGAGATCTCTTTTCGAGAGACGGCGACTCGCTGGTACGACTGCTCCGCTGAGAAACACAAACAGCAGAAATCAGGTCCACCTCGCTGGCTCTGGGATGGACCCCTTTTGCCTTCAGAAATGCCTGAATCCTGTATGTCATAGATGGACGATGTTCCATGCCGTTAAGAGTTTGAACTGCACGAGCAGTTGCTCAGGGGTACCTAATAAAGTGGCCAGTGAGTGCCTTCAATAAAACGGCCCAATTTTCAACGTCGATGAAATTTAGGATTTTAAGTCCGGCATTCCCGCCCCACGCACGTCTTGTTTTCTCCTGCGGGACGTTAGTTTGATAAGCCGGAGACAAAGGCTGAAGAAATGAATTCTGATGTAACATCCCACCGCCACTGAAGAGGAGTAAACAAACAGGAGCTGGAGATACTGCACCTCCCCACGATCCTCTCTTCTCCAGCCTCTTCTTCTTCCTGTCTGCTTTCAACTCCGCTTCCTGTCCCAGACGCACACAGACCAACAGATGAGCCTCGCGTTCGCTGTGGTTCAGTCCGTTCTCTCGAGTCGTGAGCATCACCTCCATGTTGCAGGAGAGCGCCGGTGCCTCCAGCAGACGCCGCTGGTACAGCGGAGAGAGAACGAAGCGCCTGTAGCTGTCCATCTTCATCAGCTTGAAGATCTGGGAGAAGAAAAAACAGATGATCCGTGGAGATCTTTTCTGATGCGGAGCAGGAGTGCGAGGTGTACCTGCTCCTGCGCTCTGTCAAACATGTGTGGAGAGGGCGTCTGGAGATCGCTCTGGAGGATCTGAGCAGAGTCGTCGATGTTCACAGCGTTCGGCGAGTCCTCGGTCAGGAAGGACTGGAAGATCCTGCACGCCTCGCTCTTCAGCTGAGGTCAGAAACCGACATCAGGAGGCAAGTTTCGGATCATGCAGAGGAGCAGCGGAGACAGGACAGTACCTCCGTGACTCGTGAGGGAGGGATGCTCTTAAACTTCTCGCAGGCCTGGTAGAAGAGGATGTTCTCAGCGCTCACCTCAGACTTCAGGAACTCCTGATGAGAGCAGACACGAGGCATCACACAGATTCCTCAACACCCCCAAACTCTCTACTGGTTCCAATGGAAGTTATTTATTTATTTATTTATTTATGTGTTACTTCGACAAAAGAAACAGCTTGGTTTCATGAAAACGTTATTAAAAGAATTCTGCTCCACTGAAAAGCTTTTGAAAACGCTGGGCACTACGAAAACTGGGTCGTCATTTCAGGGAGTCGTTATCGTCGCGCTCTGTTCAGCATCTTCTTCGTTTACAAAGACAAGGATTCTGATTGGCCGATATCACTTCAGTGGTGTGATCGACTGCCACCTGCTGGTTTGGTTCAGTTGTTACAGCATTTATTGGGAGTTTCATGTGGGCAAGATTTTCACTTTTTTTTCAACTCAAACCATTTTTCTGAGATTTTTTTAAAAGGTCTAACACTTCCCACTGAAATCAATGGGAGATATCCTGCGACAGAGCGCAGTTTCACAAGCATTGAGCACTTTGATGAGAAGAAGGTGGTTTATACACAGCTCTAAGGATCAGGGCACAGGAAGAGTCACAGTGATCAAAAATAAATATATATATAATTCTGAGATTATGTGAACCACTTACCGTGAAACATCTCACTCCCTCTTCGTCCTCCAGCAGCTTCTCGAAACCCGCCGCCCAGCGGACCGCACGAGTGGCATGGTCACATGACCTGCTGCACCTCTCTGATAGGCTGGAGCCGCTGCCACAGCCACTCGGCTTACGGTTCAGTTCTGTGAGGAAAAGTGTTCAGTGAATATTTTAAAGAGAGAAAAAAAAGATTATTTTTAAATATTACTTTAAAATGTAAATTGTAGTAAAATGTGCTGGAGACCTGAATCAGATATATATATATATATAGATACAGATTTATAATATAGAGATCATTTTTTAATTTTTAATCTCAGGATTTGTACAATACATACAGAACAGAACCCAAAGCCCTCTGCAGTCGTAACTAATTCAAGACATAAGCAAAGAAGAAAATGCTTGGCAAAAAAACAAACAAAAATAAGAAATTCTAAACTTTATTTCTCCGCAAAGAAAGACTTTCAGCCAGCCAAAATAAAAGTCCTGAGGAGGATGCTTCCTGTTACAAACTTAAAGGCAGTTAGGTAAATGCTAACTCTTGATAGAACAATAAATTGATTAATTTACCCACAATTCACACTTTAAATCACAGGTTTCTGAAGGTCTCAAGCACATTACATCATAATCTATAGTTTTATGTAATATCACTAATCACATCACTAATTAAATCACAGAGATATAATTTATTTCTTAATATGAGCAGAATAAACTCAATGATGTTAAATAACCTCCAAAATATATGATAACATTAGTTAGGAGTGAATATAATTGTGGGGGAAAGATACATTTTTAGGTTTAAAAGAGATGTTTTCATCAGAGTAAAGTCCTGACGACCTGCTGCCCAAACTAAGAAAGAAAATTCATGAATATATTAATGCTCTCATCATGAATCTGTAATGAAGCCGAAGCGGCTTCTGATGATGGGGAGAAGGGGAGACTCACCGCCGTCAGAGCAAGCCTGAGTCTGCGAGAGAGAGAGAGAGAGAGAGAGATGTTCAAGTGAGTGAATCAAACCCAGAGTCGGTTCACATCAATAGTTGCTCGTTCACGTTAAAGCGAATCAGAAACTTTCGATGTAAGCGTTTTAACGGTGAAACGATCGAGAACAACCGTTTCTTACAAGCTTCACCAGATGTTCAGTTTTGAGACGCTGCAGTAGAATCTTCTTAATCTCAGACTGGTTTTTAGCCTCTGGAGAGTTTGGACGTTACTGGGGCTGTGTCTGATCAGGTTCTGTTCATCATGAGATCACTGACAGAGGAGCAGCATGAAGCCAGAAGCTTCCTTTCAGAGAACATCTAATGCAGCAAAACCAGATCAAACAGATGTTGTGGTACCAACATTCAGGTCTGTCCAGTTAGTACCATCAGGCCACATATCAGCATGTGGTTCCGGAACCCAACTCCAGTTTGTGATCACCGTTACACAGCCACGGCACCAGTGAAACAGAGCCCTCGGCTTCTGATGCCAACATGGAGAACACGCTCCGTCTTCAGAACAGGAAGCTCATGGAGAAAAGGTCACAAAGTATTCAAAGACAAGGTTCTGAGTTTGAGGAACGCAAGGAAACACCTTTAGAGTTATTCCTCAAAGGCTCAGTCGTGTTTAATGGCTTCAGGAGGATCTACAGCTACATCCATGAGAAGATGTGTGGGGATCCTGTAGAAACGGCAAATCTGTAACGTGTTCAAATCACTGACGACTGCTACGTTCAAACTCTGTGTCCATGGGATTCTCTCCCACAAAGCAAACAAAAGCACATCTGGAACACAACTGTGAAGAGCTGGGTACGACTTTAAAAAAAAGTGTTTTAAATCTTTTCAAATGTAAATAAATCTTTGTGCAGGGCACTCACTCACCATCTGCCCCGCTGGCACTGCCAGGCTGCCAGCTTTCTTCATCATAGCCTGCAAAATGCTCACGGTCAACTGAGACACACTCTTTCTTACAAAGCTCTCGCTTCCTGTTTAAAAGGGAAGTCCTGTCATAGCAACAACCACAAGAGGAACCTCGGTTAGAAACCCATCTCTTGAGTCACCGCAGACTCTACAGCAGCAGCCCCTGCGCTCATCATGAAATAAAATTAACTCAAATAAACCACATCATGAACCGACCCCAGCCCAAGAACATTTCTCTTCAAACTAGCCACAAACAAAGATCTGCAGACGATCAGAGACACTTAAAGTAAAAAGGAACAATTTTCTAAGACCTTATCATAGAAGTCACAGGACAATTCGATGTCACTTGAGTGACATTCTCCATGAATGTGTAAAAAGAAAAAATAATAAAACTAAATGCACACAAATCACTCACGTGGCGTTTGATCACTTTTTGAAACAGCGTTGTTTGGTTTTGAAGAAAGACGCCGTTCAAAACCCTCTTCATTTGAACTATAAATATACCTGTACCTACGGTCTCAGATAATGCCTTTTTCCTGCTGTATATTCTGTCTATTGCTGCCAGACTCGTGGCTCGCAAAAGCGCATCTCATAAATGCTTCAGTACAAAAGAATTACATTCACTCTCACGCAGCTGCGGCAGCAAATCGATTATTGTCCAGTAAAAACAGATGATGTGCCTTATTTTGGGATCACAATATCTGGATTGTGATCCCGCTGTTAACAATGATCACAAGATTCCAGAATTAACAAAGTCGAGGAGTCTCTGAGCGATCCTTCATTTCTACACTGCTTTCTGAAGCACAAATAGTCAGCTAACAACATGTGAGGAAAATTGAGCAGCGCATATTCCCTTCCCTGACACCTCATTAATTCACGGCGTACCACACCCAAGTTTCTCAAAAGTGAGGGTGTGAAAGCTCCTGCTTGTGACTCGTTAAGAAGTCCTGTTCTATAATGATTCGTTTCTTCAGAAGCCTCCTTTACGAGATTCGGTTCAGCAGCAATTAGTAGCTAGAAACCCAGGGGTTCAAATGGCCAACACCATTCAACTGTAACTTACAATTATCCTCACCCCGATTCCTCACAGCCTCCTCTATCGGCAGATTAAAAAACTGCATCTCAGGAAATCGTATTCGATGACGTTTTTAATTCATTGATTAGAAACTACTTTATCAGAAGTCCAACTCCCGGGAGGGAATTTACAGATTAGTTTGAACTGCATCATTAAAATCCCAGTGAACCCTTTCTTTTTAACTCTCAGTACCAGAGCATCATTTTACCTGCTTTGGTGTAATTTAAACACACATACAAACATATATATATCTATCTCCCTTGCCGATAAAAAAACCCTCCTGCATCTCTATGAAACGAACCTTCGCTCACCTGGAAGCCTCTCGTCCGCATCTCCATCACGCGATTCCGGGTGACTTTGATCGATAATCCCGCTTCTCTGGCCAGCCGACAGAAGCTCTTGCTTATAGCTCTAATCGCCACCATATTTATCAGAAGTGCTCGCTGTCTGACGCGAAAGGTTAAATGAAACGTGCTGAAAACATTGTTCTGGTTAAAAACCTGTAACTGATTTCTTCTTTACTTTCACGTGCGACTCCAACAGGTGCTCATTCAATTATCAGACGCGCATGCGCAGACGATCTACCCTTTATGATGTCGTAAAACGGTTTATTTGTAAAAATTACAATTATATTATTTATATATTTATATAATTATTTTACAAATACAAAAGCTTCGTTTGGCTGAAAATACCAGAAGTAATTTCAGATTTTTGCTGTTTTTGCTAAATGTAAAACGTACTGGGGAAGAAACAAGTCTCAAGATACCATGATAGCAATTGTTTTTAAATTGTCATATATATTGCAGTTCCTAGTATGTGAAATAGTAGTAATAATGATCTCTAGAATGTGAAATAAGGTTACTATAAAAGACGTTTGTGCGCCACCTAATGGCCATTTCTGACAAAACCGTTTCTTTTTAATACAGAAGAAGAGTTTAGCAATATTTGTTTAAAACCAAAAAGGCACAGTTCAGAGTGTAATCCTCATAGAGTGCTGTACCAGAGCCGTTTCTCCGACTGAGAGACTGTGGCAAACACCCCGAAGAGTTTAGCAAGCGAAATATCTGCAGGTGATGGAAATAAAAGTGTGCTTTTGCTCGGCACAGTTGATTTGAAACACTAACATCATCTAAACTACTGAACCGTGAATTCAGCAGAAAGTACAGTGAATAAAAGATGTGGGCGGGATCCTGAGGCTTGTGACATCACAAACACATTGCTCTGAGGTTGACTAGTTCTGAAGGACATTGAAGATCGGTGTTTATTAAAGGACCCCTGATGTGATTTGTTTTGTTTTGTTTTGGGAGTCTCCATGACAATTAAATTTGACTGTATTTTACACTGAGCTGAGCTCTGCTTCCTGAAGCTGAAGCCGTGGCTTTATTTATAAAGAGACACATTTATAAACTGAGATGATTTGCATCATTATCTGAACAGATGAACAGAGCTCTGTGTCCGACCAACGCTCTCGGCCGGAGCTCAGCAACAGGTGAAACGCTTTTACACTTCTGCTAGAGGAGAGAGAGATGGGGTTGAGGGATATGTATCTGTAGCAAAACAAACATCAAAAGATATTGATAATATTTTTCTGATTGATTGACAGGAGGAGGAACCATGAGAGTGCTGTGTGCAGCTCTCCTCGTCTCGGTCTGTCTCTGTGAGTTCCTCTGATGTGAAAGCTGCTCTTTCCTCTGCTCAAAAGAGTTTCATGTAGTCCTAACGAATGCCGTTCGATGCTTCAATAAAGAATATTCATGACGTTTCTCTCAGGCTCTGGATCTCTGGACGTGTGTACACTGAAGCAATGTCTGAGCTGTGATTCCACTCCTCCAGGTGAAGCTTCTGTTTCTTTTTTCACATTTTCTAAATAATGTAATAATGTATTCAAGAGTCAAGTCAAGAAACCTTTATTTGTCCCACACTGGGGAAATTGCCTTTTTGCAACGGTATACAAACAATACAGTACCAATAAAAAGATATAAAAATAAATTAACTCATCAGTTTTTATTTTCTACTTCAGCCCCACATTTGTATCTGTGTTTTTTCTTTAATACCTCAAACAATTATTTTCAAGTTTATTTGTGTTTCCTCCAAGCCTCGTGTCCAGCTTGTCTCTCCACGTATCAGAACTGCTCCGAGGGTCAGTGAAAACACAGCAAATAATCAACTCTTCATTTAAACAAGAGACAGAATAACGATCCTTCTGCTCGTTTTCCACAGATCTTCCTCAGAACTGCACGCTGAGAGGTGAGTGCACTCGCTGTGATGGGATCAGATCTAATTATAATAAAAAGGTTGAATGAGATATCATGTAATTATTATAAACACATATCGCTGTGAATGTGCCGA
The DNA here is from genome assembly GCA_007224835.1 of Danionella cerebrum. Lineage (NCBI taxonomy): Eukaryota > Metazoa > Chordata > Actinopteri > Cypriniformes > Danionidae > Danionella > Danionella cerebrum. The sequence continues at coordinate 57,781 of SRMA01025159.1, forward strand.
TGTTTGATTAACAGAGTCCCGGATTGATTAAACGGGTCGTAGTACAGTTATAAGGACATCATGGTTTTTAATTTTCTGACACTTTCTCCAAAGAACTCCAAGATCTGTGATTGGTCGAGATTTGCATATTCATGTAGCGCTCTGCATCAAGCCCTGTCTGTCTGGTGATGAGATCGAGGAAATAAAACCAGCTTCTGTGAGGATGAGGGTTGAAATACGCGCGTGTAGTGTGTTCTAGACACTTAGCATCGTTAAATGAAACTATAGCATTGTGAAATGCAAAGATCTGCCAGGGAATTATCTTGTGATCTGACTCGTTTCTGCAGAGTTTAACGTGAGTTTGTTCGTGAATCCGTCGAGTGTGAACGAAGGTGATGATGTCTCTGTGAATTGCACGTCCAACGCCCCCGAGCCCTCCATCATCATCTGGAGGAGAAACATGGAGGTCCAAGCAGGAGAGAACAAAAGCACACTGTTCATCCCAACGCTTCTGCACAACATCAGCATCCAATGTGAGGTCAGCGGATTATGTGGAACCTTCAACGGCTCCGTCATCATCCCTGTGACCGGTGAGTGAGACGACCTACGGCAAGATAAATAAACCTCATCAGGTGATCAATAACATCCTACAGTGAAGCGTTGTGGTGGCAGCATCCCGCTGAGGGGGTGTTCTTCTCCTGATGTTGGATTTCTAAACCAGATTAACTCCATACTCTCCTCCTCTTCCTCAGCCGGCAACAACCTGGTGGTTCTTCTGATCAGTGTCTGCATCGCTGCTCTGCTGCTGATGGTGTTCGCCATCGCCATGAAGATCTCGCTGCGTAGAGGACAAGGTACGAGGTCCCTCCCTTCATCACAAACCTCTCGAAGCAATGTCCTCGCAGCCCCCGCAGAGCAGACGTCCGAGCAACATCTCATGATAGAAGACTCCTCGAAAGGAATTCCAATCTGAATATATTTCTAATATAAAATCAATAATTCAAATCTCCATAAATTAAATGGAAAATACTGTTACTGGAAAAAATTACTCCTAAAATCTCAAAAATACCCCCCCCCCCAAATATTTTTAAATAAAAATGTCAAAACTATTGAAATTAATAAAATATTATACTATAAAAATTGTCACAGTACATTAATAACACATTTTTTGTATTAATTAATTAAAAAATGCAATGATTAAATGAACAAATAAAAAAATTCCTACTAATAATAATAATAAGAAAAAAATAAAACTAACATAATGACATGAAACAAATCATAGAGAAAAAAGATGCTTAAGCTTCACTAAGAAGTTAAAGAAACCTTTACCTCGTCACATCTCTCCCCCCCCGCTCCCCCCCCCCTCTCTCAGTCCAGAGACAGGCCAGGAAGACGCCGTATCTGGAGGACACCCAGAACACCAGCTCCACCAGCTCCACCAGCCCCTGATCTCTGATGGCATCGTCTACTGACTGCTGGAATATTTCAGGAGAAACTTCCAAGTCTATAGAAGTACAATAACCTTCTGTGCATGCACTACTTATAAATGTACATATTTTATTTGATTATTTAATTATTATAGAATTATTTCCGTGTTCTGTTCATTTTGTGACCGCCGCTAACAGTAAATCACACTCAATAAAGAATCTTTACACAGCATTTATTTGTTTTCTATATCTATTTAATATCTACTTTTTATCAATACCCCCAAAAACAACAAAATCCAAAAACAGCTGAATTTTAGTCAATAATCAATTATACCCCCCCCCCAACAAGAACTTCCAATATCACAATTTAATTCCTATTCCAAGCTTCTAATCAATTACACAATAATAATTATGTAACAATAAAACATAATTATCTTCCTTTTAACTGACAGCCAAATGTTACCCTAGAAAACAGCAAAGAAATAACAGAAATAAAATGATTTGCAAAAATGATTAATTTCTAAAGGATTATTATCTTTCCAGAATTATCCAGAATTCCCATTTCCAAAATAAAACATTATTCGTAAATGTGAAATTCCTGAGTACCGGAAAATCATTCCAACAAACTTTAAAACTAAATTAAACGACAATTTTCTACTACATTCCAAACGAGTTCCAATAAATTCTTCCAAAACTCCCCAAAATGAAACAGAAAAACAAAGTTTCAATTCAGAAAAACTCAACGCGGATGCTGCAGCCTTCCATTCCACAAACTCCAAAAATAGCAGCGTTCCATCCCCATGTAAGAGCTAATTCCTCTGCTAATCCCCGTCCTGCGAGTCTCCAGCGGGACACGCTCCCTCAGCCTGCGCTCGTGAGAGGAGAAGAGCAGGCAGCCGGCGCCTCCACTCTCAAAGCCATCAGGAGCATGTGAAGCTCCTGGAGGAGAGAAGAGCAGAAGGAACCATGGGTGAAGCTCCAAAGGTACGTCTCCCTCCTCTGACTCTGATCGATCAAACCTTACGACAGTCTCGTTGTTGGAGATCACCCTGAGGTTTCGGTAAAATAGTCCTGGTCTCCTTCAGGGTGTGGTTTACAGCAGGAGACACATCTACAAGATGTTCATTTGGATGTAATCCTGGATCTCGTTTGTGTTCCCGACACGGGTCTCTAAAAGAACGAGCGTGGGCTCCTCTAGCGCATGCTCTGGGTTCTTCAGCTTTGCCTTACATACAAAAGGCACTAAGCATCAGGGAGGTCACATGACCGGGTTAAATCTCATTAGTGTAAGCTGTAACCACATGAATGGAGCTCCGTCCTCCTCAGAGGGTTGTGGAACTCATGAAGATCTGAGCAGCACCAGAGCTCGCTCGGAGGAACTACATGTTTAGATCTAATTGCGATTCAAGAAATGAATTTGGTTTTCTTTTATTTCATTAAATAATCACATTTTCATAACAAACACACGCTTTTTATATTTAAATATTAATGTCTACATTATACACAGTTTCGATGAAAATAGATTTCTGATTAGTACCAACTTTTAAATTATCTTCGGATGTTTTATCACACCCAAACCTACTGGAGTAGGTACCTGCCCAAACCATGTGAATGGTTTGATCAAATTGTAATTGTGTTCAGAAAACACATAAAAGACAGGAAATGTCGTATTTTCCGTTTCGATCTCTGCACCGTCTGCTCTGAAAGAAGGCCACTAAACGTGAAAACCCGAGGATCTTTTACAACGACGTCTCCTTCTTGAAATGTGGAGCCGAAGCCAGACATAAGGAGGCTCTCGTGTGGTTCTCAGGGTTTGCTGTCGGTGATGCAGAAGCTGAAAGGCTCCTCAGAGGTGGAGCTCAGGCTTCTGCTGCTGGGGTTGGATAACGCTGGGAAAACCACTCTGATCAAGAGCCTGGCCTCGGAGGACATCAGCACCATCACTCCAACACAGGTGACGCCAAACCAGACTGATCCAGAGCCGCACACACAGCTGCCCGCCCCAGGGTTACCCCGGAGTAATCCAGAGCCTGGGGTCAGCAGCATCACTTCTAGGTGACCGTAAGCTTCTTAAAGACAGAGCCAGGGTCAGGCTACAAGAGGCCAAACCATATCTGACGTTAAACCTGAAATAAAGGTGATTGAAGATGAAAAATGAACTCAGTGTTTGCTGTGTAATAGCCTCTAAACGCTTTCTAGAGAAACAGCTCGTGGACTGGAAGGACGGAGTTCCACTTCTTGAAAATAAACACCACTGCAGTCGTATGAGAGCTAGACTTTCCCAGATCTTCTAGTAAGAGAAGTTGGAGACTACGATTGGAGCTTTTGGAGCTTTGCGGGGCCCCTGCTTCTTGTTGTTAAAGGATCCCTGATGTGTGCAGGGCTTTAACATCAAGACCGTAGCGTCTCATGGGATGAAACTGAACGTGTGGGACATCGGCGGCCAGAGGAAGATCAGGCCGTTCTGGAAGAAATACCTGGAGAACACCGACCTACTGGTGAGATTCCAGAGGGAATCATGGAGCTGTCGATCCACACCTTTAGACTCTGAGGAACATCTCAGAAATACATTCTGCTCCTAAAGCTAGAGCGCGGTAGTGATGCTGCATAACTCCACGTTTTGTTGCTTGTGCAGGTTTACGTCATCGACAGCACGGACAAGAAGCGCTTTGAGGAAACAGGACTGGTGAGAGCTGATGCAAATGTATTTCCTCCAGAACAAAGCTGTTTACTGTTTGTTCCCTGAGCGTGTGCTGCTGGGGTCTGGCTACAGGACAAATGAATCCTGCAGAAGATGCAGCCTCTGCATACCAATGACATGCAAATTTCATGCTAATACCAAGTTGATTCATGTCAGCACTTCACTTTTTTTACAAAAGCTCTTCCAAGTGAGATAATAAATAGTGCTTTAGCGTTTTTTTAATCTATTCAGGCCTTCTCCGGATCTGCTCACGGCACTGTTAGCGTTAGCTTAGCATCAATCATTAAATCCAATCAGACCAGTAGCAATTCACTACAAAATGAGTTATTTAAAAGTTACTAGCAGAAAGAGCATTATTTTAAACACTTCATGTAGGTTGTTACGTCAGAATGGAGCACGATTGTGTTTGTAAAATATCATTGTTTAAGTTTCACCAGCATTCGCTATAAAATATTCCACTGTTTTATGTTTTTTTACGAATGGTTTTAACTCAAAAACAATGGCAAACATGAACACATTTCAACACTTGTATTACACTTCAAACTGCCCGTCTCATAAAGTCTAAACCTTTTGAAAATTCTGTTCCTAAAGTTTGTTTCCAATGAGAACGTAGTTGGAACGGTTTCAAAGAAGTTGATCAGGAAGCAGAGTTAAGGTCGTTGTTTGTGTCTGTTCCAGGAGCTGTCGGAGCTGCTGGACGAGCCCTCTCTCAGCGGCGTGCCCGTCCTGATCTTTGCTAATAAACAGGATCTGAGCTCGGCGTCTGCGGCCAGCGAGATGGCTGAGGGGTTGAACCTCCACACCTACAGGGATCGAGTTTGGCAGATCCAGGCCTGCTCCGCTCTCACGGGCGAGGGGGTTCAGGTGATTGCTTTTTAAGTGTGCCAGAACAGAGAGGAAAACTGGAAGAAAGTCTATGGCTAGGAGTGAAGAGCAGGCGTGTAGCAGGGTAAAACATGATATAGTGAAATAAAGCCGGGGGATGAGCAGAACGGGAGGGATGTGACGCTCGTCTTTTTACACAGAAGTGAGGTATGAAATCCTCCGAGTAATGAAACGCTTCCACAGATTTTCTGGATTTTTAATTTAACCGATTGAATGTTTCTAAGGCCGCCGTACCTCTGAAGCCGTTCTCTGAAAGCATGCTCCGGTCTAAGACGCTGAAGTTTCTCTGTGTTTCAGGATGGAATGAACTGGATCTGCAGCAATCTGGTCAACAGGAAGAAATGAGGCTTTCAGACGCATAATTAAATGGAACTGAACACGAAGCCTCCAAACACACTTTACTCTGATCAGCGTCACACACGCACACACACACACACACACGCACACGCACGCCAACAGCACTAATATGTTTCATACTGTTGGAAAGTACAGCAGTCTGTACAATCTGTTCCAAATTATTTCAGTCTTCACATGGTTTGCTATTTGTAATAAAAATATAGTTTCCACAATTAGAAATAATAAAAAAGTTTCCTAGCAACACAGGGACTACATTTTGTTGCTGTTTCGAGGCCAATGTCTCATTATTCTCATGGTTCTGAAAATGTATTTTGTCTTTGTTGAAATGGTTTGATCAAAGGCGTGTGAATTAAAGCCCAGCGTGTTTAAAAAAAAGCAAGACCTTGTTTTAAGTTCCACCACCATCCATGAAGAAGGTCACAAGCTGAGCTCCATCCTCTCCATCCGCTTCTTGATCAACAAAGGAGCCAAACTCTGCTGCTTCTTTGGAGACTTCATGGACAAACCGGACCAGCAGTAACGTGACCGGGGCCTTCATACAGAACTTCCTGCTGCTGTGGGAATGCATCAGATGAATTCTGGCATCAGGGAGGGACCTCCACTCCACCTCCCCCGAGGACTTTGATACGGATCCGATGAAACAATGAATGCAGGAAATTCAGAAGTGTTCCGGAGTGCCTCCAAATCTAATGTTTTGTTTTCTATTTTCTCACCGAATGAAACCTATATAATGAAAACTTAAAATAAAAAAACTAAAAGAATCGAATCATTTTCTGAAGAGTTTTCCACAGATATATCTCCAGCCGTTTTAGACGCTTCTCTGTCTTTATTGTTGTACAATTGTAACTTTGCTTTCACGTTCTAATAACAAGAATAAAATAAAGTTGATATAATAATATATTTTGTGCTTCTGAGTCATTTAATACAAAAGAAGTTCACAGTGCTGCTTTACAGAAGGAGCCTTTAATTATTACAGAAATAAAACAACAATGAAAATATTACTTTTGATATTCATCGATATAAAATCTGCCACTTTTGGCTGGTTTACGAGGAATGCATCAGCACTGGGTGAGAATCATTCTGACAAGAAAAAGCCGTAGAGAAATTTAGGTTTGTGTATATTTATATATTCGTACCGAATCAAACTGTAAATGCTCAACACTAGTAATTAATCTAGTTTAATCTCTGCGAGATAATTATTTAATTCTGGACCTAGGCCACAGTGAAAGCAATGATCAGTCAATTAATTCAATAATGTCTAAATCAATGTGGCGAGAGACAGAATGACAATAAACATTAGAGGAAAAGGTATAACTTAATTCATTTAAAGTTTATTTATTACCTTTTATATTCTTAATGGTGGAAACAGGCATTTGGTGCCATCACAGAACCCTGCTCTCAATCTCTGACATCAACAGAAACAGTTCAAATAAACTGAAGCAATCAACAAAATATCTGAAATATTTACCAATCTAATCAAAAGAGAAACGTGAATATAAGCATTATGAAGAAAAGCTAGCATGCTAAAATTGTATACTTCCGCAAACAGAAAACATTCTTGACATGGTTAAAATGTTTGAAATCAAGAAAAAAAATATTATTTTATTGCAGTTTATATTAGTTTCATGTGCCACCGGTGCAGATTATGTGCAACTGCCATAGTATAATATAATAAAGTAAAGTATAGTAAAGTATAATAAAATATAGTATAATATAATAAAGTAAAGTATAATAAAGAGTAGTATAGTATTTCAGCTCAATGTTAACATCAGCACTAACATATCAGATATATTTACAGGACATTTGGTAAAAAAAATAAAAGCTGACGTGCTAGCACCATCAGAACATTTGTGTAGCACGCCTGTAGCATAAACCTCAGCATTAGCTTAGTATAATATAATAAAGTAAAGTATAGTAAAGTATAATATAATAAAGTAAAGTATAATAAAGTATAATAAAGTATAGTATAATATAATAAAGTAAAGTATAGTAAAGTATAATATAATAAAGTAAAGTATAATAAAGTATAATAAAGTATAGTATAATATAATAAAGTAAAGTATAGTAAAGTATAATATAATAAAGTAAAGTATAATAAAGTATAATAAAGTATAGTATAATATAATAAAGTAAAGTATAGTAAAGTATAATATAATAAAGTAAAGTATAATAAAGTATAATAAAGTATAGTATAATATAATAAAGTAAAGTATAGTAAAGTATAATATAATAAAGTAAAGTATAATAAAGTATAATAAAGTATAGTATAATATAATAAAGTAAAGTATAGTAAAGTATAATATAATAAAGTAAAGTATAATAAAGTATAATAAAGTATAGTATAATATAATAAAGTAAAGTATAGTAAAGTATAATATAATAAAGTAAAGTATAATAAAGTATAATAAAGTATAGTATAATATAATATAGTAAAGTATAGTAAAGAGTAGTATAGTATTTCAGCTCAATGTTAGCATCAGCACTAACATATCAGATATATTTACAGGACATTTGGTAAAAAAAATAAAAGCTGACGTGCTAGCACCATCAGAACATTTGTGTAGCACGCCTGTAGCATAAACCTCAGCATTAGCTTCAGTAGCACATGATGTTAGCATCTGCACCGAAGGCTGTAAGAAGCTCATTAGCAGACGGAGCACATGGCGCTTTTCTCAGAGCTGCGGGAGTCACATGACCCGGCCGGAGACCCCATGATGGAATCACGAGCATCAAACTCAGACGAGTCGAGCTCGATGTGAGGATCCTGGAGAGAACCGTCCTGCAGAGCCTCCTTATAGTGAGACTGAGAGAGGGAGGAAGAGAAAGAGGGAGAGAGAGGGAGAGAAAGAGGGAGAGAGAGGGAGGGAGGGAGAGAGAGAGAGAGAGAGAGAGAGAGAGAGAGAGGGAGGGATGCACTTTTACATTTACAGACAATAGAACAAAGCTGTACACAAACTCAGGCGCTGGAACACATTAAAGCGGGTTTAGAACACTATAAAGACGTTCTGCAGGAGTTCCTTTATCATCAAAGGTACTTTAGCAACCTTCCAAAAGATACTCACTTTGCTGACGGAGGTCTCCTCCACGCGGCACTCCTCCATCGACTCCTCCAGAGAGTTTCCGGAGGCTTCCATCTTCATCCGATGAGAGTGAATAGATTTCACATCGTCCTCGTCTTCAGCGGCTGCCGACGGGAACACCTGGGGATAAAAACAGCCGGGACTGACTCGATTTTGTAGCATGATGGGGTACGGTGACGGGATGTTCCCCCGCTCTATCGCGTGAGTGTCAGAGGAACTTAAAAGCTGCGGCGCTCCAGGAAAGACTCGAGTAGCGATCGAGAAACACTGGTCTGTGATGCCCACAGCTCTCTAAACCTCGACAGATAAAGAGATGGTGTTTTTACCAGCCCTTCCTCATCGATGGGGGGTTCGGCGGCAGGGACGGCAGCTTTACTGATGGTCTGTGCCTCGAACTGAGGACACGCCGCCTGAGCGTTTCCATCCTTGTCTCTCTTTCCCTTCAGCCAGTACGTCTCAATCTCCACATTACCCTGAAAGATAACAACAGCTCGTTCAGAAATAATAAAAAAAAAGCACATTTCATCATCATTAGAATATTTCGACCCGGCTCCAGCGGAATTACTTTAACTAAAGTTTTCCCTGTTTTCTTAAATACGAGGGTCATTTCCTGCACAAAAAAAACTCTTTTCAGTTGTTTTCCAGATCTGGTGATGGCACTGTTAGCATTAGCTTAGCATAGACCATTGAATGTAATCAGACCAGTAGCAAGACACTTGTCACAATGGTCCACAGAGCAGCGGCCCAGCATAAAACCCAGGGAGACGGCAGATCCCGGGGTCATAGCATTGAGCCGGTAAAGGGAGTCTACGTGACTCTTAGAACCCTTTAGATGTGTGACGTGCTACTGGTCTGATTGGATTCAATGATCTATGCTAAGCTAATGCTAAGATCTGGTGAATGAAAACACCATTGAAAACAATGTTACGGATGTGATTCAGGAAAGATGCACCTTGATGGTGATGGTGCCGCGTCTCTCGAAGATGAAGTGACTCCCCTTCAGATGCTCGTAGGTGGCGCTGCTGAGCTGAATGTGCATTTCCTGTGAATAAATCAACAGCGTTAAACACTGTTAAACTTTTGGAAAGCTTGTAAATGCCTTCAAAGAGTAAACGCTACTGGGCGGAGTGCCCCTCTAGTAGCCCTGCAGATGGAATACCCCCGACCCACTGAATGTTGAATCGTGACATCACCACGATATCGTGGTTTAGGCTTAGTGTTACAGTGTACAACCAATGAGATGACATGTGGGCGGGGCTCCACTTTCAGTGGGGGGGGCTCTTAACCTGTCAAGGTTGGCGGGAACGTTGTCGAGGTCTGTAAAGGACACAGAGATTTAAAGGCACGGTGTTGTGGTGTAGCACCTTTCCGTTGCTCTCCATAGCGGAGGCCGTGTGAACCGTGTCTCCGTGGAGCCCGTAGCGAGGCATCTTGTGACCAACCACGCCCGCCACCACCATTCCGGAGTGAATCCCTGTTGGGGAAACAGTAGCAAGATGTAAATTGAACAGAAATGTGTTCAACACCGGAGGAAAACTGTTTAAATCCTAGGCAAATAATGGAGGGAACGTCTGTCTCGAGTTAACCGAATGTCACCGGATCACGGCCAGATGTTTACTTTAATCTGTTTGCTCCCAACACGCTTCAGGTGACTTTACATTCTCCTCAGGGGTGAATGGAACTGCTGAGCCTTGTGAGCCAGACCAGGACGGAGCAGCTAAACACACACGGACATCGTTCAAAGGGAAAGCGATGCCGGGGACTGAATGCCAACAGCCATCCCATGCGTTATTGTGATTTAGCTAGCGCCAGCTGTTTCAGTTTCACTGTCCCACCCCTGTTAACGCTTGAGGGAAATCTCAGAAGCTTCCGGACGTACCCACGCGGATCTGGATGTTGTTTCCGTTGGACGGGTCTTTGAGATGATCGATGGAGCGCACCATATCCAGAGCCATGTCGCAGATGTTATGAGCGTGGTATTTGGTCTTCTCCGGAGCTCCTGCCACCACCATGTAGGCATCTCCGATGGTTTCCACCTGAAGCACACAGAAGGAGGAGTTACAAGGCTGAAACCTCTGATTCAGGGTTCAGATGGAATTGACTCGTCCTCCTCGCAATCCTCAAGTTCCTGAAAAACGTGAGCGTCGAGGCAGAACACCTCGAGAGAAGGAACAAATCTGAGAAAATTTCCTTCAGGAATAGAGTTTATAAACCGACGGCAGATTCGATCTCTGAATGTTGGTGGAACGTCGAGCTCACCTTGAAGACGCGGTGCTTCTCGCTGAGCGTGTCGAAGAGCGTGTACATGGTGTTGAGCATGGACACCACCTGCATGGGGGTGATGTGGCTGCAGATCCGCGTGAATCCCACCACATCGCTGAAGAGGATTGTCACGTCCGGAAACACCTGGAACGATTCATTGTTACCAGCGCCGGGCTTCATTTCGAAGAGTCCCGGCAAGATTAACTCTGTGAAAGATCTATCATCGCTTCCCTCCAGGGATCATAACTCTCTGAGAGTGTTCAGCAGAGATAGCGCTGTTAGCATTAGCTTAGCATAGATCAATGAATCTAATGAGACCGGTAGCATTTAAGAATTTTTCCAGGTTAAAAACTCAACACTTTTACAGTTCCATCATGAGAGCAGCTGTAAATGAAACTCTTATTTTAAACGTCAACACCGCTTTTGTTATAAATCTATACAATGTTTTGGGTTTTAATTTATTTTCTCGTAATGTTCTTGCGAATGGTTTTAATTCACGGTTTAGCTCTAAACATATTCAAACAGTATTTCTGAATCTAGATCAATATAACGACTGATGGAACTCTCCCAGACCTCACACGTGTTGACGGCCGGCTCGCCCTTGCGCAGCCGCTTGGCCACCGGTTTGGGAATCATGCGGTACAGAAGATCATCCGTCTTCTTCATCTCGTAGTCCAGCATCTTCATGCTCTCCTCCAGCTTACTACTCTTCTTCTGCTCCTGCGAGACAGAAAGCAGCTTCCTGTGAAGTCTGCCGAGGACGCGACAGAAGAAGAAACCGTTCCACCGACACCCAATAACCACAGCGAGGAGGTTTATGTGCTGAACTAAACGAAAACTATTCCTTTAGCTATTCCTACAACTAGCAGAACGTACAGTAAAGGCTCTGCTAATGTGAGGATTTGGATCATAGTCAACGGTTTCCTCTAAAAGCAGGGTTTTGATTAAAAATAAAAACAAATAAGTACTCCACAAATCCTGTTTCAGGTTTCTGAATTCTCTAAATTCTTCTGAGTTCGAACCCTTGCCTGTGCCCCCGGGACCCCTCACCTGTATGAGAGCTCTCTTGAGCTCCTCGGACTGCTGCGTCCCCGCCAGCACCAGGTCTCTGCTGGAGTCGTGCATGCTCAGGTCGTTGATGTACAGCCCCGTCTTGAACATGGCGCTCAGGCTCTCCATGCTGCAGACACACACACACACACACACACACACACACACACACGCCCACACACGCACACACACACACACACGCGCGCGCACACACACACACACACACACACATTTCACTACAGACTTATTCACTGTTAATTTTCTGCACGATGCAACTGTAAAAGAGTAAAAAAATGAAGAGAAATATCGTATTACTATAGAAACTCTTTTATCCCTATGACTATTTTATCTATGCTACTGGTCTGATTGGATTCAATGATGTTTGCTAAGCTATCGCTAACAGTGCTATCATCAGATCTAGAGAAATTGTAGAACGCAGCATATTATCTGCAGAAATTAAAATAAAAGGAACATCAGTTGTTATAACACCTAGAGCTTGTTCATGTGTTTATTTACCACGACGCACTACTCTCAGGTGCTGTGTATCAGCAGATAACTGAGTCTTACACGGGCGTCCCGAGGAAGATGATGGACTCCCACTCCGGCATGTACCTCATCTGACCCTTGAGCTTCAGACAGCGGCTGCCGTCGCCCCAGCTCTCCATCGGGTTAGCGCTGTTTCCGTCTGAGACACAAGCGTGCAAACGGTGAACGGAGAAATGAGGATAAACTCAGTGACTGAAACTGTAATTCCTCAACTGAACACTTGAGGCTGGGGGCAGAAGTGAGCAGATTCCCATAGAGTCCCATGTTCAAATTTAGAGCTAATAGAAACATGAAGTATTTGTGCCTAAGGGCGTGGTTTCTTGAGGGACAGTGACACCCCGGCCGGGTTCGCCTCCTGTCCATCCCTTGTGCATTTGTGACTCTCTTGAACTGACATTTAGGAACAAGGAACTTTCTCTCTTGCTTTCTGCTGCTACATCTAGTAATATATAGTCTATGATCATTCTGTGGAAACCTGGAGAGGCTCACCTTTGTAGTCGTCCCCGATGATGGACTGAAAGGCCATGAGCTCCACGTCAACATCGGCCGAACGGTTTGCGTTCTCATAGTCCGAGTCTGTGAGAGACACAAGAGGCACCTGCTGAAAACTTTGATGGAGGACTAATTAAACTCACTAGCTTCTGATTACTGGCTAACATCACTTCCTGTTTGGTGGCAGATTATATTTGTTTTGGTCCATCAGAGTTGGTCTGAGACCCCGCATCGGGGTTTGATTTAACATGTGCATCTCTTCTCACCCTGCTCTCTAGCGCCAGAGCTACGTAGTGGTTCAAAATGGTACTGCAGCAACTTTCACTAGCGAAACTGCCACTCAATTTTTACCAACGATGCGGTGAATAAAACTGATTAACTCTGCAAGCCCTACTCCACACACAGTAGGTCCCACATTGTCACTGCCAAGCAGGGGAAAGGGAACAAACAAGAGGGCGCTGTGAGAACGTGCTTTAAGCATCACACGGATGAACCTGATACAGAACATTATTTGTGATTAGTTCTGATTTAATGATCCGCTCACTCTGAACTCGGTTGTGAAGGTTCCTCTCGCGCTTCACCGGCTCCTTCGACATGATCTCGAACAGATTATTCGGGTGCGAGATGATCTGAAACAGACAAACGCCTCAGTTCTCTCACAATGTAACGTTAATGAATGTAATAACGTTAAATATGAGTAAAAATACATTTAAATATCTTTTTTCATATTTAAATATAAACAAAACATTTTCTGAAAGTCCTAACAGAAAAATATTATAAATACAAATGTTATATATTACAATATTTGAATATAGCATCTAATGAATCACTGATTTAATCAAATAAATGAACAAATAAATATTTTACAAAAATGATTATAGGACATTTATCTGGTGCAGAAGAGTAAATGTGCATTTTTGTCATTTATTTACACTTTAAAAAGTTTATTAGAGAAATGTGTAATATAAAACATTAAAAATGGTAAACTATAGTATTTTTTAAAAGATTTCAATATAATTTAATTGTTACGTTCAAAAAACATAAAAAAAATCGTAGAACATTGCAATAAATATATTAACAACAAACAATGATATTTATATGTAAATATTTGAATGGAGAGTAAAAATCTGATGTTCAGAAACGTTAAATAAAGAGGATTATAGAAAAGATGCTGACCATGTTCCAGGTGAACTCCACCAGGGGGCGAGCGAGAAGAAAAGCATCGTTGATCTTCTTTCCGTCCAGATCAGGGAACACCGTGGCCAAACCAGAGCCGACGTTATGCACGACCATGTCCTGAACAGAGTTATCCACCAAACAATGAGAGAAACATAGAACCCGAGCGGAAAAACCACTGCGGGAACCTCACAGCACCAACAACTACTGGATCTGAGGAGGAAAGAACCGTGAGAGCCTTCCCTGAACAGCAGGGGGCGACGAGTAAATAAAAGATAAGAGCAGAGAGACAGGGAAGAAACAGAAACCTGTCTGAAGACGATGTTGAAGGGAAAGACTTCGAAGAAGAAGTCGCTGGTGATGGGGAGGATCTCCTGCTCCTCCTCGTCCTCCTTCAGGATGTATCGATATGCAGAGTTATCAAAGTTTAATCTGAAACGACGAGTCTCTCGTTAGAAGACAAACAGCCGGGTTCTTTCGTGAGCTCCTCCTCCCCTTGAGTGCTGATGGTCTGTGTGCTTCACCTCATGGTGACGTGTGAATAGTCCCCCACCAGCTGCTCCGACAGAACCTCCACGTGGATGTCCGTGTCGTAAAACTGCTTCCCCATCTGCCTCAGCTGGCCCATGGCGTAGTGCAGGTAGCCCTTGCGCTTGCTCCTGGGTGCAGACACAGATGGATGAGCGGACGCGGTGTCATGAAGGTCCCTGTGATGCGGTTAGTGGCACCTGTAGTGCAGCGTGACTCCGGTGGCAGACTCCTCCTGGCAGAAGAAGGTCGGCGGCTGCACCTTGGGGTAACTGAAGCGCAGGTACTCGTGGAGATTATCCAGGCCATTCACAAAGTCCCGCACGTGACGACCCAGCACCTGACGCACATGGGAGAAGAGATGCTACACCTTCAGGAAAACATCTGCTCTGAAAGCTTCTCGATCTCCATCTCCCTCCTGAGATCATCAGTAGTGTTTCTCAATCTATTCAATCGTTTCTCAGATGGGGAGATAGCGCTGTTAGCATTAGCTTAGCATAGATCATTGAATCCAATCAGACCAGTGGCTTTACAGTCGTACCTTGAGGATGCGGTCGTAACCGTATTTCCCCACAAACCCCAGGAAATAAACTCCCCAGGAGTTCATGAGCTCGTTGTATGGGGTTCCTGTGACGCCGCTCGCTGCTTTAGCGATACGAGGAATCACACTCTCGCTGTACACCTGCGCACACGGGGACAGGCTTTAATCTCGAGCAAATGAATCACTGCCGGGGGTTTAGTGTTCCCTAGCAACCCACAGCTGCGTCTCTCTAAACATATATGCACTACATAAAGCGACGTATATTTTTGAAATACGTCCCTGCGATCGAAACCAGGATCTTTGCATCGTTCTACCGATGGAGCTGCGGGGAAGCTGCTAACTTCCAGATGCTACCGACAGCAAATGGAAGCAGCGTGTGTCCCTTTCTTCTGAACACCTTGAACAGTATCTACGTTTCCTCCATGAGCAGATACTTTGAGCAGATGATTCCAGAAATCCACCTAATGCATCAATCTAGCCAGAACATCTTCTCTCAGCTATCTGCCAATGATCCCTGACACAGGCGAATGCTTTCAGAAGCTCCTGAATAACGACGAGTGGAAGTACCAGAATTTGAGCTAAAGTGGAGAATGCGTTGACCTGATGGGTGACAAAAGAGTGCAGTCGAACATCCGCTCTCTCTCGGACGAGTTTCCAGACGTCATCTCCGTACGACTCCTTGATGAAGTCATGGAGACTCTCACACAGCAGACCGTACATCCCACAGCTCCGACTCTGAGGGAAGTGATCTAGAGGATAAGCTCACAACTCTGGAAATGAAACAGAAAATAAAATAAGTTTCATCGAGAAAAAAAGTCTGTGGATTCTTCAGATTCATGGAAGCTTTATACAAATAGAGACTCCGCCTACAAAAACCAGGAACTGAACCTTTGCATGAGATGTCCTGACTCTGTCTGGTCTTAAAATCCTAGAACATTCCTTCAAAAAAGGGACAAATTAACCAACAGGTCCATGTCCATGACAACACACGGGCATTCCTCCTGGAGGAGAGGAAGTTTCTCAGTGGGAACATTTCAGAAAACATGAACGAAATGGAGCGAAGAGTGTTTGGAAACCTTTGTTGATCGTAATTGCCCACGCTCTCTCTCTCTCTCTCTCTCTCTCTCTCTCTCTCTCATCAGAGAAGGAATGTTACTCACTCAAACGAATCTACTTCCCGTCACAAACAAGATGATCTTCTCGTAGGGTTTCAGCATCACTGGTCCATTTGAGAGTCAGTGTCACCTACACCTGTCTCACACCTGTGTCAACTAGACTCCTCCACCTGCTCCACCATCATCAACATCTGCCTCTAGAAACGACCAGCTTTAGTTTATTTATAAGATCAGCATCCTCACAACACACTGAACAACAAGCTTCTGATTCAACGGTAAGCGGGGAATCCAGGGAGAACATCCAGGAGAGCGGCGTTCTCTCCCTTGTCTTACAGACTCAAAGAAGATGCAGCGGATTCATCGGTCGAAGCAGAGAAATCTCAAACAACTGAGAAGAATTTTGAAAAGCAAAAACGTACACAGTTCACCAGAGATAAAAAGCTAAACGATAAATAACAAGATCTCAGGAGTGGAATAAAAACACAGGAGATGAAAGATTCTGCTAAAGAACAAAACAAGATTGAATTTGATCAAAACAATCAGGAACAAATCAGAGGGAATCAACATAAAAGGAGCGAGCGCATCCGAGCAATCCCCAGTACATTTCTCCAGCGGATGAAGAACATCACCTGACTGCGCTCGAGTAGCGTGTGTCTCAGAAGAACGGACGGAGCGAGAGTGTCGTCTCCTCCGAGCTGCTTTTAAAGCCCTCGCTCTCCTCAGCTCTTTGTCTGTAGCGTCAGCAGCTGGTGACTTGGAGAGCTGACAAACACACGCTGCTCTCCACTCGTAGCTTCCACGGCTGATGGAGAGCTCGAGCGAAGATGATGAACAAACACGGATGACATCAGAGGGATGGAGTGAATGCTCTGGTGACCGGATCTGAGATGGTGTAGCTGCCGTACCATTACTGAGATACTGAGAGCTAGCTCTCAACGGTGTAGATGTCACCCAGGACAGGAGCAGAGAGATGGGTCTTCTTCTGTAACCCCCTGTGGTCCAGGGCAAGTCCTCAGAAACGTAGGCCTTGAAGTTAGTGAGGATTATATGGCTCCTCAGTGTCCTCCAGCAGTGAAGAAGATGAGAACTAACAGGACTCTTCGTTGAGCTGGTTTAACCTCTGTGATTGGGGAGAAGAGTCAAGCAGGAGATGAAGATCTCAATGACTCTGTTAGAGCTCCAGTGGTCCTCTGTGGAGAAAGGAGAACCTTCCAGAAGGACACCAGACGTGTGCCCATTTGAGAAGCAGGCTGAATTCTTCAACAATAGCATCCTTACAGTGAAGCATGATGGAGGCAGCATCATGCTCTATAGGTGTTCAGCAGGAACTGGAGAGTAGTCAGGATCGAGGGAAGGGAGATTCAAGAGGAATCCACAGAGGAGTGACTCAGGTTGTGATTTTCACACAGAGAAATTCTGATACTGGCCACTAAAAGTAAACATGGCTGTGAGCTTCGGAAGCACAGGTTCGATCCAGACCGTCAGCCAATCACAATAACAAGTCAACCCTCATTGAGAGTATTCTCGTCTCATTGGAAGAAGCTCGCAAATCAGAAGCAGAGGAGGGCGGGACTCTGGAAAAAATGCCTGCTCTGAAAGATCCCACTGAACATTGAACTAAATTCAACTTAAATTTCTTTTTATTTGCTTGTTTTGCACCGAAATCCACTTTATTTGATTTCAAGATTGCATTGTATTTTATTTCAGTTGTACATTATTTTATCATTTTTACTTGTGTTTTATCTCTTTTTGAAATGGAAATAAGGCATTAAAATAAATATGCAGTAAATAACCAAAGTTGAGAAATGGCTGGGAGAAAGAGTTTATTTCCAGTGTTTCCTGGTCACTCTAAAGAAGCTCCTCCTGAGGTTTCGAGCTAGAGTCTCGACACACACACACACACACACACACACACACACACACACACACACACACACACACGCGCACACACGCACACACGCACGCACACGCACGCACACACTCACACACACACACAGCTGGTATGGGGTGAGTATTTTGGGGCCGGGGAGCGTCAGGGAGCGAATGCTTGGCTAAATCTGCAGAGATGATGTCATGAGAGATGGAGTATAGAAACGGCTCGAGTCGCGGCGCCGCTCACACTGATCACACACGGGGCATCAGCGGATCCCACGCTCAGGTAGGATACACACTCCACGGCATGTGTGTGAAAGCAAATCGATGACTTCCTGTCGGAGGAACATAACCCTTTTTTTATAAAGAGATAAGCTGACATTAGAATCACATCCAGTGGAGATGGTTCACGGCTGCGTTTACTGGAGATGCACTGGAATTATTAATAACACCTGACTGTAAAAAGGCCGCACTTGAAAGCAAAGACGTATTTGTAAAACATGCCTTGAAGTGCGGTACATTAGCACAGCAAGAAAAACACAGATAAAAACACAAATATATTTATATAGCCCTTGTCCCAAAAACTATAAAAAGAGAGATTTTTTTTAATCTTCTTAAAGCAGCAAGAGGAATATTCCATGTTTAGATTTCTTCTTCTCCGGCAGAAGATCCGCTTCAGAGTGGAACTCTACATATGAGGGTAAAGCGAGAAGTTCCTTTGGGTACCGAGAGACAAACCATTCGCGGCTGTAAAAAACCAGTAGGGAAACATTAAAGTGAGTCTGAACCGGTATGAACCGGGAAGCCAGTGAAGGGAAGCTAGAACTGGAGGAATGTGGTCATAGTTCTGGGTGGAGATGATCGCCTCCTGGAGGCGGACTGCAGTATCGCTCAAAAACTCTAGTTCCATGTCAGTGAGCAATGAACCAACACTGAAACATTACTTTCTCTTCAGTTGAGTTGTAATCAAATGTTTTGCTCATTTGTTTAAAAAGTTCTTAAAGCTGTAGCAACTAACTTGAATTAGTTCAGATTTTTTGCAGCTCTGTGTGTAAAGTACTACAGGGTCCTCAAGTCTCACACATTGAGGTTGTGACGCGTGCTATTTATGGTCAGTGGTATATAATTCAATTTGAAATGAGTGACCGGTGAGCTGATGCCTCTGTCTGTGCAGTGGTGGAGGAGAGAGAGGATGCAGACGGCTCATCACAGTCTCACCAAACACAGACAGCAGCAGGCGATGATGCTGAGCAGAGAGGCCAAAGGCGGCACAGGTACATTTTTGCTTTCCGCTGATGCCGATTGATCTGATGCCAGGACCGTGGTGTTTCATCAGAGAACAGCAGTGAGAGATTGGGAGCGTTTAAGTTGCCCCAGCGGAGAGACTGTGCTTCCCAAAAGAGATTCGGTCTATTAATAATCAGCAAAGATTCCCTGCCGCCTCTCCATTACTAGCTCCTACCAAAAATACCTGATGCTAATGCTTTACATCTTTAAACAAACTTTAAACTTTCTCCACTTTATTCAAACATTTTTCAAATGGTTTAAAGCTCTCAAGCCAGCATAACATTATTATTAAATTATTTACAGCATAAAGGAAGGTTGTGTGACTTACACACAGGTGTTTCTCACGCAGGTCTGAACCTGGGGAAAAAGGTGAGCGTTCCTCAGGACCTGATGATGGAGGAGCTGCAGCTGAACTCCAACCGAGGATCCAGAATGTTCCAGGAGCGTCAGAGGAGGGTCGAGAAGTTCACGCTGGAGAACTCCAATCAGGCTCCTTCCGTCACATTCGTAAGAGATGCAGGTTTTTATCAGTTAAACTGTTCGCAAACACATTTCCCTTCAGTCTGAACAAAGCCTTGGCTGTGCGCTGCCTGAATAAAGCACTGAACTGCTCCCATCAGGACACGGATGAAGTTCAGGTGATGGCAGACCTGCTGGGAGCGAAAGAAAACCTCATAACTCCAGGAGCTGGAAAACATTCTCTGGTGAACACACTGAAGAACACCGTGGCCAAGAAGGGCAGCCCCAATTCCCTTGCTCCAGGTACACATGCGACCGCACGTGAACAAAGGTTTTGGAGGTTTGCAGAGTGTTCAGATGCAGTTAAAACCCCTCAATGTTTGACGAGGAACAGCCTCGGATCGCCTCGGGTCACTGTGCGAGACCTGTCACGGTCATTTTCAAACCAAACTAGCAGACGCCCAGCTGCATCACGGTATTAAATATCAAATAGCTGTTACAGTTTCACTGTCCAGTCACCGCACATCTCATGTGCATAGAAATAGGGGTGTACACTTGGAACAGAGAGGATTGCTTGGAGAACTGAGACCATAGTAATGTTTCAAGCACACGCTAAATCTCATGTTCCCATGCGCTAATCCTCTGCAAGGAAAACATCAGGAAAAAACAATAACAAGCCTGGATCTTACTCCACAGTACAAACGGCAACTAAAACTTCTCCAAACACCTCTTCAAGCTGAGCTCCATCTCGTCTCAAACCATCTACATTGGGTTTAGGTGACAGATCGGGTCATCTGCTGCAGCACCCCATCACTCTTTTGGACCTCGTACAGCCTGGTGGTGTGTTTGTAACCATTGTCCTGGTGAAAAATAAACAAAGGTTCACTAAATTCAGTTTGCGTTTAGTTTAAATGTTTGGAACGATTGAAAAGAAACATTCATAGCTGAACACAAGAACCTGCTTTAAAGCCACACCTCGCAGGAAGCCATTACTTCTTCTTCATAATTGGCTCAAGCTGCTTCTTCATTATACTAAGCAGGGCTTGAGTTATGAGCTCATGACAATAGCGTGCTGCGGGGTGCTAGGGGACAGTAAAGCCTCTCTATTATTGGCTGTGTAAACGACTGCTCTAACCTTTCAGGATACTCTGGGCCCCTGAGAGAGATCCCTCGAGAGAAATTCAACACCACTGTGATCCCCAAGTCCTACTGCTCCCCGTGGAGAGAAGCGCTGGGCGGTAATGACGATTCACTCAACACGACGATCCCTGAAACGCCTCAGAAACTCCTGCCTGCAAATTATAGGTGCTTCAACAGGTGAGAGAACTTCTACAGACCTGTTGCAGTAGTTTTTCAACTCAGAAACTTTAGTTTCCCACAAACTAAAAAAAAAAACAAACAAAAAAACAAAACAAAAAAAAACGTCTGTAACAGTTTCAGATTTTACTTATTTTTGGTTCTTCTGTCTCTTTTGTACAGTTGCAATTCTAAGCACCAGAACGAACCCAGTCTTCCTTTAAAACTATACACTACGTCTGAGTTCTTAGCTATAAAACATGTCTGCAGTGCAGTATCTGTCTTTCTGAAAATGTATGCAAGACACTAAAACATTGTATGGTTGTGACACAAACACCTGAGATGCACCTGAGACATTTATTTTGGTGTTTCAGGGAGAAATTGTGCATTTGTCTATGGGCAGAAATTAAAGCCAAAACTTTCTCCTCAAGTTTGTAAGTTATACAGGACATTAAAAATCACCTAAAGTGAAATGGTTTATAATGGAACATTGCACTGGTGGGCCATGGCTAAAGGTCAGGACTTCATGCACATTACATCTTCATTTAAAAGATTAAGGCTATTTTCAAAGGGAATCAGAGGTAAAACAAGATACGATAAGAGCTCTCAAGGGTCACCAGGAGGTTTTGGCACATTCGCTTCAGCATGACGATTATGTGCTGTAAATAAACCCAACAGAACTAATGGAGAATATCAAATTATAAAGTCCTCTTGAGCAAGCCGAAATGTTTCCATTGCATCCTCCCATTTGAAACCAGATCCTCACAGAGTATTTAAACACACTCGGACGTATGCTGGGGCCGAAGAAACCTCACAGGTTCCAGAGCCTCTAGATAAACTGTGTGCAATGAAGATCATGTGTCTCAGACACAAACCACCACCATTTTTATAGTAAAATGATGTGTGGTAAACGTGTTGTTCAGTTAAATATTATTAGGGTAATAAAATTAATATTATTATGCACACTTAAAAATATGCATTTCCTCCATTAAAAGTTTTAAAGATTTTGAAGAGGAATCCTTTGTGGACACATAAACTGTTTAATGGCTTGCTTTTAGAAATTATTTTTCGGTTACCGGTAATTTGTTTTTACATATGTAATTTGCAACGTGGGCCAATAAAACATAAATATCACATAATAATAAAAAACAATCAGAATTTAAATAAACGGTTGACACAAACTGGTTGACATTTTTGTAACACAATTTTATCAAAAACATACACTTAAGAACTTTTAAAAATTATTTTCTCGTGATATCGTTAAAAAGACTTTTACCATCCAAGAAAACGGATAATTCTGCTAAGGGCAAGCTAACGATAATCCAGTGCAGTATCGTCTTTGCTGAAGTAAATTACATGCCATTTCCCCGAATAAATATCAAATAATCGATTACAAAAAAATTCTGTGACTTCAAATGTCCCTAACCATAGCCATGTTGGTGGTTTCATGAATTTAAAACGAAGATATTTGTTCACTCACCGACCCCTGGTTAATGCTAATTGCTAACCTACTTAGCATCGGTGACTGAAAAAGCGCCATGCTGTTTACTTTATATTTTTCAAGGCCCAGTATTTGTTTCATTAAAAAAATACACAACTACTTTAACATTTTTGTTGTCGTGTAACACAACAAACAAGATGTTTAGCGAGTTATAAAACACCTTAAAATGAACATTTGTCATTGTCAACATTTACACATCCTTTCTTCCAAACCGAAACCCTAATAGAAATGAAAAGCGTATTGTATGCTTACGTGTGGTTAATTACAAGCTTCATAAATTAAATGTGATCCATCTATGTGACTGATGGTTAAAATTCAAATAAATGTATATATGGAAATAAAAAAAGCAGTTTTGTCAACTTACAATCACAAACTAATTCTTGTACCTTCAAGGTTTTTATTTCAATAACTATTAATGGCACATCACTAGTTTTAGGAAATATGTAAAACTGCTGAAGATCTCTTAAGAAGATCTAAAAGAGAATCCTTATGTTTTTCATTTTAGAGCCGCAGTGCCCTTTGGGGGAGCTCTGCACAGTCAGAGAGTGATCCCAAAGATCAACTTTGAAGCTCTGGAAGCTCAAAATCTTCCTGGCATGAGTTTATCGGGAATGAGCAAACGCCCAAACTTCAACAGAGCCCCTCGAGGGTGGCACATCGGGTACTCACCGGAATCTGATGACCTCTGACACTCTAGCATCAACTCCTGTAGAAGGCCCCTGAATCGGATGGGCATCAAAATACATTGTTTGTTGTAGAAAATTGTACATATAAAACAGATTTGGTAGGGCAAGAAGGTTACACATGGTTAGCACCATTGCCTCGCAATGAGGAAGTTTTAATCTTTGCATCTACCTTGGGTCCAGTTTCGCACGGATGAAAAATATGCCCATTGAATCACCAAATTTCCTGCAGAGTTAAGTTTCAGACATCTTGATGCTTCCAGGATTTCATCCTATCATGGGATAGATACAGCTATTAAAGGTAAACAAATAATATGATTCAATAGAAACAGCTTTTGTCTGGAACAAGCTTTCATGTGATACGTGAAACGATGATTCTAGCACATTAAAAAACCTTATGTGATAAATCTGTGGATAGGATTGGTGTGATATGATCACATTCTAGTTTGGCTCAAAATGCAAGCAGCTACATTCTAGACCCCTGTAACTTGTTTAAAGATAAAGCTGTACGGACACCTGTAATAAACCCTTTCAGCAATCTGTTCTGGAGGTCATGCATGCATGCACTGAGCTTCATTTAGCCACCCAGATCAAGACAAGAGTCTCTGAATTAATCTGATTTAATGTCAATCATGTACAGGTGGAATTGACATTGTGTTAACTTCCTTTACAGAGAGAATTGTTATCTGCAGATCATCACAAACGAAAAACACAAACAAGCATAAAAATAACCTGTGAATAATAATCGACACAGGATTATGATCAAGCAGCAAACATTAATGAAACATTTGGACGCGTTTGAGAACTCACATGTTACACCACTTTTGAATAAATAAAAAACATTCATAAAGACAAAATATGGCTGATATAGAAAGTGTGAGATCACTCGGCCGTGTTTGAACTCCAAACGCCTTCTTCTCACTCGCATTTGTTCAGATTTTAAAGGCACTGTATAAAGCTGCTCTGGAATTATTCATTTTCTCTTTCTCAAACTAAGGCACTTCATTTAAATAACATTTTACATGTGCAGAAAAGCTTCAGACTGTTAAAATAGCTGCTGGAAGACAGTGTCAAACATGGAGCTTGTGGTTCACTACATTTCTTTGCTTCTCTTGCATTTTTAACCTCAAATGCAGCCAAAGTCTTTTACTAAGGCACTTTGTTCCCTGAGAATGCATTCAAGGTTTCCCCAAACACATTTATCTGAATAATGTCAGATATCAAATTGTTCACTTTTGGCTTATTTTCTGTTAAAACAATAACCCTTCTCTAATCAAGATTCATTAGAAACCACAGGGTTTAAGGAAGATCAAAAACAGAGTAGGACACTGAATCTGAACCACTGTCAAAATAGTGTTATGGCGTGTCAATACCAGACGTTTCCATTTATTCATCCTAGTTCTGAGTTCAGAAATGTGGATTTGTTTCCCTTATCAATTTAGTTTTTTTTTGGTTAAATAGTAAAAAGTCTGTAAAGGTTTTTTGAAATGCAACTTAACATTAAGCAACTACCTTTTGCTCTATTTTTGGCTCATTTGTGCACATGGATCGAATCTCAGGCACTGGTGAAGCTCAAGGATGGCAGCTCGTTTCCCCTTGTGTGAGCTGCTCGTGGCACAGAGGAGCATCACCAGTGCTCCATCAAACATATATCCGTGCCTCTGTGGCGGAGTTACTTTGGATTTCTTTGATCATCAGAAGAGTCAGAGATGTTCCTCCGGAGTGTGTCTCTACATGTGGATGTGTGAGTAGAGCTGGTCGATCTCGGCTCTGAAGTGATTCCGCAGCTCGTTGCGTTTGGCTTTCAGGGTCGGTGTCAGCAGGTTGTTCTGGATGCTGAACATCTCGCCGTGGAGAGCGATGTCCTTCACCTGGCATTAGGGTTATTTTTATTTCAGATGAACTCAGAGTAAAGGAGCAGCAGAAGAACCAGAAACATCTCTGAAGGCTCTTCAGCAGAACTCACCTGTTCAAAGGATTTGAGGCCACTTTCTTTCCCGATCTTCAGGAGGTCCTCCAGAATGGCTTTCTTCACCTCCTGAAAGATGAAACAGTGTTCATGGTTCTTTTTGTTTAATGAATAAACACTTTTCTAATTGTCAAAAATTAGAAAAAAAGTTCAAGTTCATATTTATTTGTGCAGGTTACAGTTGGAAAAAAACTCTGGAATTAATAAATTTATGTTCGTTGTTTATCATTTTAAAATCATCATAAAAATGCCTCCAGAAGAGAATGATCCTGATGTTCTCCTGAAATAAAACAGTTTATTGTGAGTTTATTTCTCTTGGTCACTGGCAGAACCTTATTATTGCACAGTTCTTCATAATTTCCCTCTATCCCTCTCTTCTTGGCCCAGCTGGGGAGAAAGTCTGGATCGGGAACGATGATGGCCACCAGACAGGCCTGTGGAGTGCAAGAGAGAGATGTTTGATGAACTGATCGTTTCAGTTATTTTAATGATGCTTCCAGCAGAGCCTCGGTGACCTGCAGACTGTCTCCATGCACAAAGGCCTGCACCACGGCTTCGCTGCGGATGTACACGTTCTCGATCTTCTCTGGAGCGATGTATTCCCCCTGGGCGAGCTTGAAGATGTGCTTCTTGCGGTCTACGATCTTCAGAGAGCCGTTCTGGGGACGATTATTAATAAGAACAATCTTTCATGAATCCTGGTCAGTCTGCAGTAAAGGTTTACAAGAACTTTCTGCGCTTCGACACGACTGGGGAGCAGTAAATGAAGCATTAACTTCTTGAATAAAACACAGAACGATTAACTGCTGATTAACTTCTGTATCGTATTCTTACAGGCAGCCAGCGTCCGATGTCCCCAGTGTGAACCCATCCGCCCTCATCCAGAGCTTCGCTCGTCTTCTCGGGGTCCTTCAGGTACCCCCTGAACACATTCGGACCCTTGACGCACACCTGCATCAGGAGCAGACACAGTCGAGAGAAGCGGATGAAAATAACTGTACATTTAATGTGTTAAATAGAATTACTGTTAACATCTTCAATCAAAATATTTTATGCAGCATTATAAGTAAAGAGCAACAACTGTAATAATGAAGAGCTTTCTTCCATCAGTGTTTTGATGAGCATCTTAAAGCACTAACCCCATACTCGGACGTACCCGAACTCATAAAACAAACACAAAACAAGGAAAACATTAAAATAAAATTATTAACCTTTGACAAAACAGTACAGCAGTTAAAAGTCATTCATTCCTCTCATTTTCCACTCCGCTTATTCCCTTTCGGGGTCACGGGGGTCTGCTGATCTCCAGCGCACATTGGGAGAGAGGCGGGGGTACACCCTGGACAGGTCCCAGTCCATTGCAGGGCAACACACACTCACACATTCACACCTAAGCGGAATTAACCTAACCGCATGTTTTTGGGATTGTGGGGGAAACCGGAGTAAACCCGGAGGAAACCACGGGGAGAACATGCAAACTCCTCCCAGGAAGGTCACTGGTGAGCCTCGGACCGACAACCTGGAAGGCCACAGTGCCGTCCACAGTTAAAATAAGAAAGTTGAAATTAATTTAAACAAGTTTGGACAATGAAACTGAAACAGAATTTTTTTACATGCTTTCTCAACTTTATGAAGTTCTTGCTCCTGACAGGAGGTGAAGTGGAGAGAGGAAATGACATCGAGATCCTCTACACCACAAACACCTTTTTAAATCTGCAACACAGATCTCTGTTTCAGTTTCTTTGTCCAGCTCTTATTCTAATGGGACTCAGACAAAATTTAAATGTTAAATTGAGAATAACCTAACATCCTGGATTAAATAAAATAAAAAAGCACAGTCCGCAGGTCACCTCTCCTTCTCCGTTAGCAGCCAGATAGTTCATCTCCACCACATCCACCAGTTTAACATCGTTACAGGGCAGAGGAGCTCCCACGTGACCTGGAGGAACAGCACAGCACCCGTCAGCTACGGCTAAGCCACGCCCCCGATTACAGATCAGCCGATCAGAGATGAGCACCAGAACGCACATCTTCACATTTCCATTTAGTCGAAAAAGATTTGAGAAGATTTCATTCAAACATTGATGTAAAACAACAAAAATTAATTAAATAAATTAGGGGCACAAATGGATATTTAAATGAATAAAGCTTGCTTGTCAAGAATAAGCACAAAGTAAAAGAAAGAGTAAAAGAAACAGACGATTGTTTAATGTTTAACTCAAACTAATGCTCTGCAGCAGCCTCTAGCGGCGGGTCTATGAACTGGCCATCTCTGGAGCTGTGAGTGAGTCTTCGAGATTGTGTTACCTGCGCTCCAGTCCCCGGGGAGGGTGGTGGCACTGCCGGCCGTACACTCAGTCTGACCGTATCCTTCGTAGAACTGCACACAGACAACCCTTTCCTTTATTTAAGAACCAACAAACAGAACCTAGACGTCCGTGTGGAGGAGAAGCTGCACCTGGCATCCGAGGGCAGCGCGGAGGAAGGTGAGGACGGTCTCAGAGACGGGCGCAGCTCCGGTGAGCATCATCCGAACACAGCCACCCACACTGGCCTGCAGGGGGCAGCAGAGGCACAAGTGAGCGACACAGACATTCCCACGCTTTTCAGTTTTATGAAGAGAATGGATAGAAGTGCAAACAAGAGAGAGATGAACGAATAAAACGTGTAAACGAGTGTGCCGTTTGTGAGACCTGCACTTTCTTGAAGATGATCTTGTCCCAGATGCTGTCTCTCCTCATGATGCCGTTGCGCATCTCTGCGAGTTTCCTGTGGAAAGCGAACTCCAGCACGTGGCGCTTCAGAGGAGTGTTAGCCTGACCGTAGATCTGCGGCACAAACACAGCAGCGTTCACCACAGTCCACTGACACAGCCCCAGCCGAGGAGATGCGTTTCTCGGTCCCCTTACTGCGGGAGTTTCATCTGACTTTGTGGAAGTTTTTTGATCCGCGCACTAGAAAATCCAGAGAGCTTTGGATTTCCCAGCAAACACGGAAAAACCCTTTGAACCCATCTATCATTAAACATGAAGAAATATCTCATGTACTCTGTGTCTCCTTCACTGAAACACAAGCTGCTGATTGGCTACTGTCAGAAGCTCCTCCCCTTGGTGCATTCAGCACTCGCTCACCTTGTCGTACATGCGGTTGAGCAAGCGAGGAACCACGGGGAAGATGGTGGGCTTCAACACCAACAGATCCTCCATTAAAAGTCGAATGTCACCCTGGAAGAAGCCGATCCGCGCTCCGTGAATCAGGACAACACCCTGACAGAGAGAGAGAGAGAGAGAGAGAGAGAGAGAGAGAGAGAGAGAGGAAAGAGAGCAAGGGAGAGAGAGAAAGATAAACAGAGAGAGCGAGAGAGAGAGTAGAGAGAGAGAGAAGATAATGTAACAGCTATGAAATATAGAATTTTGCATCGAATCACAGCGTCCTGATAACGGAGGCGTTGAGCGCTGGCTCACCTGCACGACTCTCTCGAACATGTGCGCCAGCGGCAGGTACGAGATGTGAGAGTCCGCAGCGCTCAGCGGACACGACGACTGGACGAAAAAGAGCGAAGGTGATCAGATAAACGTGAACAGAACCAGCATTTACAGAGAATCACGCTGAGATATCTTAATGCGCTTTATTTTCAATTATTTCATTTGTTTATTTACACTTTAAACACAGATTGCTTTATTAGCTTTATCTCATATTTGTTTAATTCAAAATAAACTCATTTATCTTGGTTAGTGACGACTAAATCACTTAATGTTTACGTTTTATTTTTTTATTGTAGCTTTGTGTTTCTTTTTTTAATTCTTAGGTAATGTTAAGGATTTTATAGTTTATTTTACTAAACACATTCTATAATTTTTCTGACCTTTGTGACGAAGGTGAAAGCAGCGACGTTTGACATGATGTTCCTGTGGCTGAGCATCGCTCCTTTAGGGTTTCCTGTCAGGGAGCAAACAGAAGCCCTCGACGATTAAATCATCGGCACTTAATAAAAAACCGTTTCAGACGCCAGGTGCTACCTGTGGTTCCGCTGGTGAAGCAAATGATGGCCAGATCGTCCGGACGCGGAGGCTACGGATGAAAAACATGCGCGAGACATTTTTTTAATCACCAACTTCATAAACAATCCCTAACTTTCAAACAGGAAAAGAGAAATAATTATTAACAATAATCTTTGAGTTTGCATGAGCTCTGTAAAGCTGTTTAAAGAGGATTCGAGCTCGTTACAACTCCAACCCTCTCTGATCTCTGAGGAAACGAAGCGAACGCTACTGACCACAGGCTGCTGCCGGTGAGCTCTGCCGATGCTCTGGAGAGGAAGAGAAAGTGATTATTCACCAGAAGAACCGAGAGTGAGGAGGAGAGAGGTAATGAAGCACCTCGGCTTCGCTGAGGCTGATGAGGTCGATGCCGCTCTGTTTGGCTCGCGTCTGCAAGTCCTCGTCGAACTCCGAGATGAGGATGAGGGTCTTCACCGAGTGCTGCCGGCCGGACACACACTCCAGCAGCAGCCGAACCTTCTCCGGGACGTCACACACCACCGTCGAGAGGCACGCTGTGAGGCACACTGCATCATTACACCTCAGAACTCTTTTATTACATGAGAATTTATTCTTCTATTTTATTGTGTTTAATTCAATGTAATTAAATATACAACATTTTATTTGAAATAAACGTAAACGTTTAATTTACTTTGACAATGGTCATTTCACGAATTCAAAGGCATTCACAGACAGAAGTACTAGATGCTAGCGGTCTCATCAGATACAATGATCTATGCTAAGCTAAACGGCTGAGCGCTTGAGAATAAACACCGTACTTTTGTCAAGGATGTAGCTGATGGCTTCGGAGCCCAGAGTGTCGTAGAGAGGAACAGAGATCAGGGAGTAGGTGTAGCAAGCCAGCTCTGAAATCGTCCACTGCAAAGAAAAGCCGCTAGCGTTAGCGTCTGAACACGGCGAACAGTACATCGATGGACGCATTGTTGTCCATGTTTTTAGAAGTTCGCTTGTTTCACTCTCGATGTGAACGCTGCACCAGCTCTGAGCTTACGGTGGAGCCTCCTCCCAGTGCAGAAGAATCTCAACTACATTTAACATTGTCTTTAATGTCATTAACTTTACAACATTTTAATAGCAAATAATTAATTTTTTTATATGTTGTTTTATAGAAATAACAAAGTTGAATTTTGTGTGGTTAGATATTATATTTTAATAACTAGAATATTTAAGAAATGTGAATGAAAATTAGAAAAATGATAAGGAAAATAGATGAATGTTTGACCTAAAATGTTTTTTAAACTATTATCCAAACAAACATTATAAAAATATCTAGTTGAGATTATTTTATTTGGACGTTTCTAAAGTGTGTGCGTGCAGTAGTTTCCTGACCTCAGGCCTGTTCTGGGAGAAGATTCCGATGTACGGGTCGTAACTTTTCGAGTGTCCTTTGTGCAGAAAAGCAGATCCCAAATTCTCGGCTCGCTCGATCACCTGAGGTCCGGGAAGAAAACGTTTCTTTAGCAGAAAAACGTTTATATTCCTCCACAAGCCTCTTGTTACTCAGACACCTGAACTATTCTGGTATTAGTTTGATAAAAAAGAACATTCTGTTTATAAACTGTGCTTGTACAGCCACCGGACATGTAAACAAACATCCTTTTCCTGTTCAATCCTTTAATGCAGTCTGCAGGAATGCACCTGAAGCTCCAAACCGCTCATCGATTAACTCACCGTCGGGTTCAGGAATGCGAGCGTGTCGTCAGGACGAGGTTAAACAGGTTCAAACCTGCCTTTCCTTCACAGTCTGAGCCCCCCTCCTCCCCCCGCCCCAACATCCCAAGCAACCCCTCAAGGAAGCTAGAAGATGCATGAAGCTATATTTAAAAGCTGAAATTGTAAAATCACATTTTTCTCAATGCCTTCTTTGATTTTAACATTTGCTTAATTATTTATAAAATAATAAAGAAAATAATGATTTCATTTTAAAGAGTGAATAAAAGCTCATGTGCACCCTCGTTAGCATATAGTGCTTTTGCATCCGACATATAAAAAGTCTACAAACGATTGAAAAGGACGAAACGCGTTTGTTGAATGAGAAACGAAGCTGTACCTCGGAGAACTTCAGCCATTCGTACGGCTGCTTGGGTTTCCTGGCTCCCAGACACGGACCGTCATCTGAAAACAAACACAGAGACACCTACATCTCCTTCGTTCCACCCAAAAACATCTTTAAAAGAAGATTTCCCTCCTCCTGCAATGCCACTCCACCCGTCTGCTGTGGGCATCGATGACTACAGCACAAACCCATACAGAAGCCATGCAGATGTCGGCCGATGAAACTGAAACATTGAGAGTCTTACATTCATTTAACACTTTAAGCTAAAAAAGAACAGCTTCAGAGTGATGCTAAGCCTGGACAGAGCTGAGTCTGAAAATGTTCTAAAAGTGTGCAACTTGAACCAAAAAAACCAAACCACCTTTCAATAATTTACTTCAGGCCACGCCCCTTTCCATAGACTTAAAGCTGGAGGAAATTAAAATGATCCTTTTACTGGCATCGTGCTGTTTTTAAAGGAATTCTCTGCAACACACGCACTCCTCCTTTCTCTCTTCTTCTTTTCCCTTGTCTCCCTTTTTCTCACTCTCTCTTCCTGTCTCTTTATTCTTTCTCTCTCTCTTTTTTTCCTCTCTTCTTTCCCTTCCATTCTCTCTATTTTTCTCCTCATTCTTTGTTTGTCTAACATTCCTTTCTTTCGCTCTCTCTTGCTTTCTTCCTTCTCTCACTCTTCTCCCTCTCTTCCTCTCTCTCTGCACATATAACAGTTGTTTTATATTGTGGTGATATTAGCACTATAAACACGTAGCATGTATGACATTGTAATTAATCATTAATTCAAGCTTTTAAGCCAAACCCAAGAGTGTGGTAATGAAGGAAATGCCTTTATAACATGTTTTTATCCTGATTGCTTTTGTGTACTGTAAGTAAACAGTTCTGAAAGGAAGGAACATTGCGTTCAATGGAAGCGTGTTTCTCGGAATCTCATGCTCAGTGGGAAGGAGGCTGAACGGAGAGTGAAGGGCACGTACTTGACTCCCTCAGACCCCTCTGAAAGCACTCGTACATGGTCTTGGCATCTTCGTAGTAGTGACTCAACAGAGCGCCTCCGTTTAACACCGCGCCTCGCCGAGCAAGTTCTCCGCCCTGATGGACAGACATCATGGAATAACATTGAAAAGAGCGTCTGGAGCAGCGTGAGCCGGGGGTCCGGGGACAGCTGTACGCACCGGCAGCTCGACGGACTGCATGCTCAGGTCGCAGGGAGGTTTCAGAGCTTTGGGACGCGTGGCGAGCCAGTACGCAGTGGCAGCGGTGAGCGCCCCCATGCCCACGAGAGTGTGTGTGGAGAAGCTGCGCAGATAATCCCTGACCTCCGAGAGCTCGGGGATCCTCAGCTGCTTGAGAAGATCCGGTGTCTGCATGACGCCTCACCCTGATCAATCTGAGGACGAGAGAGAGAGAGAGAGATGAAAGAGCAGCTTCTGAACCATTCAGTAGAGTAGAAGGAGGAGATTGTGGAGGTGTTTGGACATTGTGATATCCAGCCTGTGACTCTCTGATCAAAGTTCTTGTCAGTTCACACAAGCACCGGAGCAACGGTTTATGAAAACCTGTCCGCGACTCAACATCTGGGTTCTATTTGAACGCGCCAAAACTCTTCCTGTTCAAACACGGCCGGAGAGAAATGACTTATTATCATTCGAAGCTAAAGCTAAGCAGGACATCAACAATCCCCCGTCGTCAAAGTAACGTTCTATTTTCATTTCACATCCCTCCAGTGTCTGAAACCTAAAGAAACCCTGCTCTTTTCTTTTGCAAACATCCCAGAATTCATACGTTTTGGATCTGATTACACCAGAAATAATTCCAGTCAAAATATTAATACTTTCTCAGTTTAAAACTTCACTTTCTAGTTTTCTAGATCGATACGGTTTCTGAGTGATACGCTCACTAATAATAATAATAATAATAATAATAATAATAATAATAATAATAATAATAATAATAATAATAATCATCATCATCATCAGGGATGCGGAATAAGAATCCTAACAGAGGCTGAAATGTTCTACTTGGTTACTTTCGTTCACCCAGCCGTCAAGCTGAATATGAGGAGATCGGAGTCATGCCAGACCGTGTGAGGACGCGTTACCCCTCTTACCTCTCACCCAATTCCTGCTCCCAGTGCCCCGGGGCAGACTGCCCTGCCTTTACCCAACACCTCATGTGGACACCTGTAGAAGCCGAGCCAAACCTCTGGCCTTCCTCACACCTCCACAAATCAAACGCTTGTATTTCAACCACTGCACAAACCAAAACAACAGCGTCCTCCCAAGGTCACAAACATCAGGTTTAACTATTGTTGTGGCATTTGGCCCCAATGAACACACACAGAACCAAACACACGAGTATTCCAATCCTTCCGGGTCCTGCTATAGATAGAATGATCTTTAAACTGTACGATACGTTCCCCAGCTTCACCCAGAACTCTTTCATTAAAACATTTCCCTCCATCTCTCTCCACCGTACTCTAAATTCAACACTCAATAAAGGATAAAAATTCTTTAAAAGAAATAATTAAATACATTTCAAAGAGTGGAGCAGTTTCAACTCGAAACATCAACAGTTCAAGAGGATCGTCTGTCGTCACGAAGTCTTTTCTAAACCTTTGTTTAGTTTACTCCACACATTAATCAAATCCAAACTTAATTTAACCAAGAAACAACCCCGGGTGAATCCGATGTTCACCGTTATGAAGACAAAAAGCTTTTTGCTTGCTAAGCTGCCAAAAGAGCAGAAACGTCCCTGTGCTACGGTCAAAAGAAACATCTGCATTAGCTACTGTTCCGGGGATCTTGAACTCTGCACAAGAACAAATCCACACTTCAAACATTCCTCGTGAAGATTTGAGTAGGTTCCATTCAACAAAGCTTCTCATCGTACCTGACCGTCACCGTACCAATCTGACAAAATCAGATTTCTTCACACAGCTGATCCCCAAATGACCCACGAGTTCAGAAAATACTTGATTCATCCCTCGTTGTTGACTTTGACACAGACATTTAACAATCAAAACACTTTCTCAACTTCACTTTTAGTCGAAAACTTTTATATTACACCTAAGCACATAGTGTTGTCCCTTGACATTAATATTTCTTGCGGTGTTCAGAAAATGGCAGGTGTAACTCTGAGGTCACTGTCTTATAAACAAGTGCAAACACACAACGCAATCTTTCATCTTTCAAAGGTTTATAAAGAATAATACACTAAACGTCACGACTGAGCAAGAGTACACACATGAAGCTACAGTTCACCTGAGCCGTGCAGAATGACGTGTTTATCCAAAACAGAGCCTCGGAAACAGAGAAAAGCCCCAAAAGCAGAGTTCAGCGGTGCTTCCTGCAGCTGGAGAGACGCCCGCAGCGAGGGTGAGCCGGCCCAGAGGTGAAGAGAGAGAGAGAGAGAGAGAGAGAGAGAGAGAGAGAGAGAGAGAGACGGAGAGAGAGAGTTCTGAACATCTACAGCTGGAGTTTATGATCCACCCCTGCTCAGAAACCCCCTCCAGTCCCCTGATTGGACCAACACACTCAGGCTCGTCCAATCCGGACACAAGAACTCAGCTGATTCCCTGAACAATGCATAAAGCAGGACTCGCTGATGGGACTCTCAACACGTCAATAATCAGCAGGAAATTCACTCCAGATTACACCATGATGAGATTATGAGATAAAAGTCCTGATTAGAACATCAATATGGGCTTTAATGCTGAAACCTGTGACACATTACCTGTGATAAACGTAGAGAAATCGTTTATTTGCTGTGTTCTTAACTCATGCATATTTCATTTTCATGTGTTAAAGTAACAATGATTTGATACATAATTCTTAAAATATTCCCATAATCAAGAGCTGAAATGAGCATTAAACCTTGAACTTAAGTTTAACTGTTATGCTTACATTAACCCTATGCTTGAATCTATTAAATGCACTTTCTTTTTATTAATTGTTATTAATGTAAAGCACTTTGAAGTACAAGGCGTGTGACATGTGCGTAACAAATAAACTTGCCTTGCCTAAGATTCCTACAGGTTTCTAAATGTGAATTTAAGACTTTTCTGTGGCTCAGTTAAGATGCCCCTGTCTGCAGACCGCTCAAGCCCCACCCACTGAATGTGGAGCTCCGCCCACATGCAATCTCATTGGTTGTACTCTGTCCCCAAACCCAAACTCTAAGCCTGATGGGGGGATACGATTCATTGACTTTCTCTCGTACGCGGTGGATTCCACATTCTGCTCTGATGGAAAATTCAGCTGGGAGGGACTTTTTAAACGTTGCTGTTTTGTGGGCGGGCTCATAATCGTGCTATTGTTCTGGCGTAGTGTGGCCGCTCCATAACCTTTTTTAGCACTGAAGTGACGTCACGATTCAATATTCAGTGGGTGGGGCTTATCCTACCTGCAGTCTGAGGTCAGGGCTACTTATCCCAATCAGTAGAGCATTTGCCATCCTTCCACCTCTCTCTACCCACTCCACTTCCTGTCTGAATACTGTCCTTTCGGTTCAAAATAAAGGCATACAAGCCAAAAAAAAAAAAGAATTTTAAGAACTTTAAATGTTAAAATTCACTCTAGTGACTGTTACAGGTGGGTTTCTGAAATGCCTGGTAACCCTAGCCTTCACTCTCAAGCGTTCAGGTCAGTATCAAGGGTGGCGTCTCTCGCTAGTTTAGCATCAACAGAGACGTGAAACAAAGGATTAGCTTGTTAGCGCTCTGAGAGACAGAGTTGTCCTGCTGGAAAACTGCTCCATGGCTGATGGTGAGAGACAGAGTGAGGGTCTGACTCCTTACCATCAACATGAACTGAACCATTGAAAATCATGGCGCTGCTGCAGTAGTTCTGAAACATACTACAACATTACTCCTTCCATCGCAGGACAAACTCTCTCCAGGGCAAAGGTGAGGAGCATGGAGCACACGCTCACATTGCGTCTCAATGCCCTGCTGGAGAAACTGTCCAGGGCAAAGGTAATAGCACACATGCACGCACGCACAAGCACACACACACACACACACACACACGCACACACGCACACTTCATCTGAAGCTATTTCAATCACTGGAAACTCTGACGAGCCTGAGGCAAATGTGAGGCAAGGCTCCAGACCAGGAGCTGAGGGCAAAAAGGTTGACACTAGACTAAATGAGCATTTCCTCTGCTTTTAACTACATATAACTTTCATAACTGTGTGATGTATAACCGGAATCGTATTCCCATCTGTCGATATTAGAGCGCTCCGTTTTCACTCAATCACTGCGGAGGAATGTTGAGAGCGTTTCCAAACACAGACAGCATTGCATCATGATTTAGCCAGACGCAATGCTTTAATGAGGCTGAGCAAACAATCAATAACTAGCACTGATTGATAAAGCAGCGATCCTCAGATTTAATCACAGCCAGTCAAAAGGACAATGAAGATCGATCGCAGACGCTGCACAGCAATTTTACATTGTGCAGGTGAAGCTTCTGAGCGTTCCCTGATGTTCCTCACATTCAGCAGAAGAAGCTCTTGGTTCCACTTATCCCTCTAAGAGTCAGATCTGACCTTGTGCTTTCTTCATTTGTGGGTCTCAAGATTCTCAACTGGGTTAAGGGTTGCATCCACTCTCAAGAATCAACCACATAAACGTTCAACCTTGAAGGAGAACGCATGAATGAACAAACGCTCCAGAGCATTGCTCCTGAATGAACAGGTGTGGAAATCAGCCATTCACATACCAATCCACAACGACCTTCTCTGCTATTACCAGCACCTCGTCCTGAGCCAGCAGCAGCTACCCCACGCCATCTTTAACTGATGAACATTAAAAATACTCAACAGCATCAGCCCGGTAAGCCCTCTAGTGAGCTTCCAGTGAAACCAGAAGAGTTAGATTCATGCAGCACGCCTCAGAGAACGGTTCTCTTTCCATCCATTAAACTGTGAACACAAGTACAATATTATGATCCAGACAGCAGCTGTTCACAGGAGCGTTACCAAAACTCATGGAACTATTACAACTCTTAGAGTTGGGTATTCGGCAATTCAGTCCTTATTTTTATGGTTTCAATTCGATTCAATCTGATTCCATATCAATTACTATGTTATTTAAAATGTTAGTTTTGCTGACATATTTTGTTATAAATATTGGTAACTGAAACTCTCGGACTTAAGTGTATTACTGAAATACACATCTACATTAATAATAGGGTGTTTATTTTAAACAACTTTTATTTTAACTTATATTTCCCAACATAACAATAACACTAAACACACTTCCAGACAGCGTAAGGGCTGGTGAAGCTCTGTGACCTGAGCGTGTGGAAGGGAGGCACTGAATCAAAATAATACACAGACACCTCAATGTCATGAGGACAAAACCAAATGACCCCAACCACGATAAAAGTAAAAGTTGACCTGGTTATTAAAAGTTATTAAACAAAAGTCTGGTTTTGAAAAGCTTAGATGTCTCATTGTTATTTGTGGCTGTCACTATCTTTGATTCATCACACAGCAAAAAATGAACAATAGAGCTCAATAAAGTAAAAAAAAAACATTCTGGAAGATACAATAATCTGTGATAAAACGAAATCAAAATCCTTATCACAAATCCTCCCGTTTATTACATTTGGAGGACAGCGGGTTAAACGAAGACCTTGAGGCAGTTGTGACAGATGACGTGTCGCAATCACATGCTTCTAACGCCCATAATAAACTTTATTTAGCTCGATAATAAACAAACTGATCTCCAAGAAAAAAAGTGGAAATGCAAAAGCACATAATTGCATTCCACAGTTAAAACTGTGTTGAATAGTAAAAGTAAAAGTGGAACTTAGCAAGTTTCAATTTTCAGTTTCACATGAACACGATAAACTTCAGCCCGCATGTACACACTATAATCATCACATCACAAAGATACTGTCATTAAATAATATCGTTCTATTGCAAAATATAACACATAAAATAACTTTAGACTAACCTTTTAGAGACTAACAGCTGTGTTGTGTCCGTGCATGCGCAGTTTGACGCTTTATCCGTTGCGTTTGAGATTGCCGAACCCTCAACCAATCAGAGACGGCGTTGGAATAGACAGACTGTTACGAGTTCTGTGATTGGCTCAGCGTCAGAATGGGGTAACCCGCGTTCACTGACTCCGTCAACTTTGTACAGATTTTTGTTTTTAGAGGCGCACAGGGGCAGCGGATTTTTTTTAAAAAACAATTATAAGCGGTTTATTTATTTATAGATTTATTTTCAAAGATTTTAGCATGGAAAAACAAAAGTGTAGACTTAAATACATTTTTTGCCATTTGGTCATTATAAAACACCCTTACCTATATACAGTAGCGTTTATATTATTTCATTTTTAATATATCATATATTTTATTAAGATGTAATTATATAGGCTCTAAAAACATACTGCCATAATGTTCAAGTCACATTCTCAAGGTTGCGATTTAATCACAGAATTCTGATAAGCAGCATTTGTGACAAATTACCATAGATCTATTTAACGTTTTTATAACTTAAATATTTTCGGAGATAAAAAAATCACGATACTTTTGTTTTATCTTGATACGTTTGCTTAATTTCATCTTGAATTTTTTTTTCAAACGGTATACACCAAAAATAGTTTTCAGGGTGGAATAAAATGTAAACATTGTGCAATAGCGCCACTTAATGTTGGCTTATGGTACAATTTGCAGTATCTGGAAAAAAAGGAGGAAGAATGATAAACATATTTCTGTATTCAGAAACTGTAGTCAGGTCACTTTTATAACATTACCATTATTTAATTGAGAATGCACAAGTAAGCCCAAAGTAAGAGATCCAACTAAAGATAATCAATAATCAAGTTATCAAAAAAAAAAAA
>SRMA01025159.1:97197-259638 GCA_007224835.1 Danionella cerebrum
CAGCTCTTTGCTTCATTGATGAGAGATCAATCAAAAACCCTCCCCCACCCCTTCCTCCCTTTGGGTCTGTGCCCGGGTCGTGGTGCTCCTGGGTGGCTTGCCATCATGCATCACTGCAGGATCTCAAGCTAGTTTTTTTTTTTTTTTGTAGAACTAGCATTCTCAAGCTAGTTTTATTTATTTATTTTTTTATCCATCTGGTGATGGACACCTGTCTTTTCTTCTCGCAGGATGTAAATATTTATTGTATTGTAATATTATTATGACTGGAACCAAAATGACAGGAATTCACAGAAAAAGTGTCAGACTCAAATATTTTATTAAGGTAAATATACTGCACTTAGGACAGCACAGCCTCAGTCAAACATCTGACGTCAGAGAGATTTCAGATTTCTGTCTGTTTCTTTGCTGTCTTTTTGCCTGCAAAGGGGGACGGAGAAGGGAAGGGCACGGGTGTGGCTGGGTAGAGAAAGGAGACTGCAGACTGAAGCGCAGGTGATGCAGGATTCGCACATCAGGTATGTGTGAGCCTAACTGTTACACCAACCGTAGCCCTTACAAAGGGCATGTACGTTTGAAATAGTACGTTTGTTGATCCCTGACGTACATGCCTTAGGTCACCACGCTCCAAGAGTACTTATGAGGAAGAGGCGCAAGCACATAATCCATGTGGATGACAAAGATCGTCAATGACTAGTAAATACCGCTCAAAGCTACTCAACAGTGGAGATGTGCTTCCTGTTCAAGGGCGGAGCTCCGCTTGTCTGCAGCCAGTCAGCTCCGGAGAGTTATACGGACTGAAATGAATGAGCCAGGGATGTATAAACGGCATGGAAGCCACTGCTTCTGACCAAAAGCAGAGTTACATTGACATCTCTCTAAAGTTCAGTGGTTAGATAGAAACTTTTCATTGATAGAAAGTGATGCTCCCCTTCACAAAACCAGGGCCCTACCGCCCGGATCACAGAAGACCACCTTCAGCCACGACTCTTTAGATCCACTTGTGGATGTTCAGAGAAGTGAAAGCTGATCGCTTTGAGTTGGCCCTTCATTGCTTTACCATGTCGACCAGGCCGCGAGAGGGCCAACAGCGCCGTATTAATGCCAAACGTGGCCCACGTCCATTCAAATCCGGTTGGACATGATCCTCATGTTGAGCCTCCTGAAAAACGACTTCATCTTATTAAACTTGCGTTTCTGCTTCTTGATTTTTCTCTTTTTGATTTTAAACGTTTCTTTGAGTTCTCCATCAGGTTCCCAGGGGCCCCAGGCACCTCCGTTTCTGCTGGGATCCGCTCGGGGATCTTCTGACGGATATCGGACCGGAACAGATGTACGGTTGTAGAAAGATAACCGAGAGAGTAAGTGTTTTACCACATCCTGTCTGTGATCGGAAAGATCGTAGCGCTCGTACGGATCCTCTGCAACATTAAACAACCACAAGGTTTTCTTCGCTTCCATGTGGCGCTCCAGCATCCACCAGGATTCAGGAAAGCTTCCCAACACTTGAGGAGGAATCCAGTCTCCGTACCCGGGGTTTCCGGTCAAAAGCTTCCAATCTCCGACTCGAATCGAAGCTTGCACCTCGGTGTTCCAAATCCCGAATCCAGTGTGTAAAGATCCGTGCCGGGCGGGATTGTAAAGAGGGTCGATGTTATGAAGGATCTCAAATCTGGGAGACTCCCTCCCATCACTGATGGCTTCCCACACATCGAATCCATCAAGTCCTTGTGTGTGAGAGTCGTTTCCTCCGGCGAGTCGCGTTAGCGTCGGATACCAGTCGCTGATGTGAATCAAGGCTTTGCTAACCCTCCTCTTCTGCTTCAGGAGTGGGCTGTGAACGAACCCAATCCCTCGAACACCTCCTTCCCAATACGTTCCCTTCCGTCCTCTCAGCGGCCAATTGCTCCCGCCAAACAGTGGCTGACCGCCATTGTCTGTGGAAAATATAATCACAGAGTTCTCATAA
Source organism: Danionella cerebrum (assembly GCA_007224835.1). Lineage (NCBI taxonomy): Eukaryota > Metazoa > Chordata > Actinopteri > Cypriniformes > Danionidae > Danionella > Danionella cerebrum. The sequence goes on from SRMA01025159.1 coordinate 99,167, forward strand.
TAGCCGTAGTTTCTGAGGGCATAGGTCACGTTACGTACGGCTTCATCCACCGCTGAAACCATGGCGGAATATTTCCGTCGAAAAGTGTTCCTCATGCTGCGATAGGGATAGAGGTATTCCCTAGGCGTCTGCAAAGGAGTGTGGACAGCTTGGAAGGACAGGAAAATAAACAGAGGTTGAGATTGAGGATCGTGGGCTGCCAGGATACTTCGGACTCGCTGAGCGTACAAGTGTGTCGAGTATCGTCCGCCCTGACCCCACGCCACTCGCTCGTCCTCGCGAAGGTCGAACCCACAGACCCCTGGACCATCACAGGATTTGTAGCTGTAGTAATCCACACTTCCTGTCAGAGAACCAAAGTAGGAGTGAAAGCCGCGGCGGGTCGGGAGACACTCGTGCTTGTAGAAGCCAAGGTGCCATTTTCCAACCATGTGCGTGGAGTACCCTAGATCCTGGAGGCTCTGTGGCAGCGTCCGGATGTCGAAGGGCAAGCAGCTGGGCTGCCGGGAGCGGATGATGGAGTGCTGGAGGCCCGTGTGGATCTGATACCTGCAGGAGCAGGACAACAGCAGCTTATTTTAAATGAAAGCATTCAACACTGAACACAACAATTACTGGCAGTTCCAACTAAAACAAAACACAATTTATTTACCTTTCTTTAAAAAAAAAACTTTTTAATCCTTAAAACTTTTAAGCTGATCGTTTTAAAAAAAAGTAATCTCACAATTTCAATTTACATTTTTTTATTTAAACTGACCATTTATCATTTCTATCTTACATAAAATGTTAAAATAGCCATCTTTGACATTTTGTTCTCATAATTTTAAATTGTTATCATTTTGAATATATGTGATAACTTTGTACAAAAGTTTCATTAGATCAAAAACTACTTTTCATATTTTTTATGTAAAAATGTGAACTTTCATCGGTTCGATTTTATTTTAGCATAACTGTTAAAAATCTATAATTTTGATTTAACAACTGAATTGCACTTTTTAACTCGTAATTTTGAATGTTTTCGTCATTTATTTATTTTAATTTCGCAATTATACAGTTTATTTCTTTTTATTTCAATTTTTATGTATGAATAAGTTTTTCTTCCTCGATATTTTCACTTGCTTATGAACTGGTGGTGACACCCTGATAATCCCGGTTTGTGCGCGGGGGCTGTGCGCCTCACCTGCCCGTGAGCAGTTGGCTCCGTGACGGGGTGCACACCGGCTGGATGTAGTAGTTCTCAAGCTTCACTCCTTCGGCCGCCAGCCGGTCCAGAGCCGGGGTGCGCATCCTTCTGTTGTGGTACCCGATGTCATTGAAGCCCTGGTCGTCCGTCATGATGAAGAGGATGTGCGGCGGCCGCGGAGGGGTCTGGTCCGGCGCCTCCACCCGGTTCACGGTCGTCCAGTCCGGATACGAGAGCGCCGCGCCGAGCAAACCGAGCACGGAGAGCGCGGTCATAGCCGAGAGCGGCATCGCGAAGCCTTTGTGAGCCTCCGCCCGAGGCTTAAGTCGTGAACGATCAGGTGGAGCGCGGGAGAGGGTCCGGACGTGTCGCGACCCCGCGCTGTGTGCGCGCGCACACCTGATTCTTTCATCCTGGCGCGCGCGCCAAACACAGGACCAAACTCCCTCTGGAGAGGTTCTTTCCGAAACCTGCTTTCTGAGAACTGGTGCCACAGCCGAACCGAAGGCTTTGATGAAGCTCTTCAGGTGGAATCAAGCTTTTCCACACGGCAACATTCCACTCATGCAACAACTGTTTATGTTTTGTTTTTCAGTTTCTTGAAAATCGACTTTTTGTTACATATACAATTCAGATTTGTTCAGAACTAAATAAAAACATATAGAAATGGCATTTTAACCAATTATGTGAAAAGGTCGTGCTTTAGGACTTTGGCACAGGTTTGTCCATGTTGGTAATTTTCCCTCAAAGTGCAAATGCGTTTAAGTTTAGTTAAATAAGTGGATTTAGATTTTAAAACAGCTGTAGTTTTAATGTGTGCATCCACCCAATCTGAACAGAAACCTTTGGTAGAAATACAAATTTTCTAGGATCCAGTTTATATATTAAATATCACCAAAACAAACACCACGAAGGGCCTCTTCCCTTTTTTGATATAGCTCCAGCGACCATAACCATGGAGCAAGGGTTAATATTCTGTAAGGGTTAAACACAAAGTAGAGACAATGTTAAAATAAGAACTTACATTTTTTAGTCACAGTTGTGTTATAAAATTATGGACGTGACGTTTCTCATGGGTTTTAGGATATCAGAATTTTGTAGCTGAAGTGGGTGGAGCTGGTCTAGAAATAAAAATTTGAGCAGAGCTGTCGAAACCAGAACCTGGTTCTGGTCACGCTACACAAACTAGGGGTTCATTCATTTATTTTCACGTGTGAAACATGTTTTTGTATTTATATACCCCTTATAGGAGAGGAAGCTGTGCGGAGTCACCGAACAAAGAACGGGATCGGGTTGAGGGAGCAGTCTGACAAATGAGAACGCATGAAAAGAAGCCGTGTGGTGAGGCCCGAGCCTTAAGCCAAACTTTTACTTGTGCGTCACGTGTACGCAAGACCTAAACCCTGTGCAGACTCAGGACCGACCATACCTCTCAAAAATTGTAACTTCACACATCGTAGACACGGACCGTAAGTCTGTGATTGATTGGTTTGGTGGCAGAGGGTTCCTGGAGCCTCCATGAGAAAAACAAGGGGCTCGCTGAACTACAAATCGACTTTGATCCCATGGTTCAGTCGGGTGAGACACGAGCAGCGTGATGTAAGTCTGAGTATAGTTCGCTTTTTTAAACCCCAGCCTCTAGTGGCTGGTAGATGAAGTGCAGTCTCAGTCACTTCCGTGTTGGCATCCAAAGGGAACCGTGCTCTCCTAAATTTTGCTGCATAACCTCTAAAACAATTAGCATATTTTAGAGTGTCTAAGGGTCTATATATTCATTTGTTATTTATGAATGGGTTTCTATCACAGCTCTCATGAGTTCCCATCGTACAGAAACATGTAAACCATCATTGCTTTTACATCCTGGCTCATATACCTCTTAGATAAGCTGTTTGTGGACTCCTCAAACCAGCCCAAGGTGAGGTGAGGGGGTGGTTGGGGGTATTCGAGGGGGTATTTATGCGGGGCACCAGAGGCACAAACCCAAGCTGAACAGAGCCCCTGTCTCTGAGCACAAGAGCTCTTTTATGGAGCTGCGAGCGTTGTTATTGCACGTCCCTGAGCCTGAGCTGACTGGATGGAGCGTGGACAACACCTCCAGCCCCGACTGATAGCATCAGAAACCTGTGCAGACTCTGCAGCATCAGCTGAAGTATCACTCAAACTGCGTTTGACAATTTATTCCATAAAAGCAGAATCGATCTCGCTCAGATCTCACAGTGTTCTGTTCCTCAGGAAATTATTCTCTAATTTCAAGAATTCCACAAATCATTTCCACAAATATTTACATGGGTGTCAAAAATATTGCACCTCTGTAAATATTGTGCATTGTTTGCTGTGCTGGAGTCGTACAGGGCTTTTACAAATGTTCCTGTAGTTAGCAGCTAAACGATTAATAAACTGCTGTGTTTGAAAAGCAAACACCGGAGCTCTGCCAAATAGGACAGGAAACTAGTGACCCAGGAATGTTAGATGTTTTCTCTCAGAGCTGAAATATTTGGCCCTGAAATCAGCGAGTAAATTCTTCAAAAGCACCATAAATCAAATCGTCTGCAAGAGTTCATGTCCATTATTAAAGATATGTATGTAATAGAAGATAAAAGAAAGTATTCACACGTTCACATTTAAATCAAATTGAGCCTGGCTTGTGAAGCCTGATTCACAATAGTGACGAAAAGTGGAACTCCTCAGTAAGAAAAGCCCCTATTGGCTGGCCAGAATGAACAAAGTTTATCGAAGAAGCCTAGATTAAAAAAGCCTCTAAGGAATAATTCGTTACGTTGGCAACACTCATGCAGCAAGTTGCATTGCTCTCTGTACTTTTAAAGGAGTGAAGAGAGGATTCCTCACAATCTCACAGAGATTTACGTGATACCAACTTGGGCTCGGGTCTCAGAAGATCAAGAAAAGAAATTTGAGATTGTGGCTTTGGATAATAAAAACAAGGAATGCTGGAATTTTTTTCACAAGAATACAGTGGTACCACGAGATACGAATGCTTCGAGTTACGAAACGTCTCACGGGAAAGTTTTTGCTTCAAGATGCAAAGAAAAATTCGAGATACGAACAACCACCACAAGCTGTTCTGCTCTGTAATCCACTTGTTTAGTCTGACATCGCGCTGCACTTCTGGGTCCTGGCGCTCCTATATCCCAGTGCAAAAGGATCTGATACGCTTCAAAACACTTCAACAACACAGCGAAACATTACGTACAGATCACTAATAATGTGCTATAAACAAATGTTATAGTCAAGGTTATAACGTGGAAAGTGCTGTTCTGTAGCGTAACTTAGAGAAACCCTGTGACGCCATCTGTCTGCGCTCGTGTTTGAAACCGTGCTCGTGTCAGTAGTTCGTGAAAAATCTCGAGAAAGTTAACTTTCATACGTAGTAATGTTTTCTGCATCCGTTCCTCCTCCTCCGATACATCGCCTCAGTCTCAAGGTAAGGTTTCACATTCGTGAACATATTACGTATTTTGCTTGTGTTTTATTGTCATTTATTACATTAACAATGTGTAGATTTAAGGATTGAAGAAGCGTTACTTGATTTTTCACTGGTTTAAACTTATTCTGTTGTTTCTGAGAGCTGTAGCACGGATTCTGCGTTTTACATGAAAAACTTGCTTCAAGATACGAAATGTTCGAGATACAAACGTCACCCTGGAACGGATTACTTTCGTATCTCGGGGTACCACTGTAATCTGCTTTTTGTGTGTTACGACCTCTAGTGGTTGTTCTGTGTATTGTTTTTGTTTCCCTGTTTCCTGCCACATCACTTCCTGCCAGCATGTCACTCACCCTTTGCAACGTTCGATCCTATTTTTTTGTCACTAATATATATATATATATATATATATATATATAAGATCTTTGGTGCTAAATCTTCAACCCATGAGGATTTTTACGTATATTCCATTTAATATTTTTGTACATACATATGTCTCTGTGCCCCTCTGAACATTTTTCCATGTTTTGTATGTTTGAAACTTACAAAAGTTTGAGTAGATATTTATTTGGCAGTAAGAAAGAGAGGGAGATGCAGCGGGAGAAGGGTGGGTATTAAAACACTTCCTCACTCCCAGCACTGACTCTACCCTTTCCAGTAAAACAGGCCACTTTTCCTTTTGGGCTTTCAAAGAATCTTGAGGTTTTGCTTATTGAGGAGCTCTGCTCTCCCCCACGACTGACTCCCAATCTAAAATAGAAATGATCTTGGCTTTATATTTCTGTGCAGAAGATTGTAGCTAGAGTAGTCTTTTCTGCAAGCATCAAATCCTGACAGAATACACCCAGCGGCCACTTTATCAGGTACACCCTGCTAGTATCAGGTTAAACCCCTTTTCCCTTTAGAACTGCGTTAATGCTTCGTGGCATAGATTCAACGAGGTCCTGGAAACGTTCCTCAGAGAGTTTCTCCATATCGACATGAGAGCATCACGCAGCTGCTCCAGATCCATGATGCAAATCTCCCGCTCCACCTCATCCCAAAGGTGCTCTGCTGGATCGAGATCTGGTGACGGTGGAGAACATTTGAGTACAGTGAACTCCTCGTCACAAGTGAAAACAGTGGAATAGTGTTTAATCCAGTGTTGGCTGACTGTAGACAAAAACAGCATCTCAGAGTCGAACCGGCCAAACCCTGAGCACCAGGAGAAACCAGCACACATCTCCCTCTCAGAAGCTGATGAATGGAGCTCTGTGAGCAGCACTGAGCTGAGCGCTCACCGTCAGCACGTAAACGATCATTAACATCTAATCAAGGCTCTCCGCATCGATGGGGAAAATCAAAGCAGACTTTTACGAATGCACAAACTTACAGTCGGTGATGCTCCAGCCGGTCACTGCGATCACGTATCACTCATTAAATAATTACCTTAAACTAAACAAATACAACAGTTTACAGTAACCAACAATTACATGAACATTACTGTGGAACATGTTCACGTTCAAAAGATGGTGCATGTGTCTTTTCATGGAGAAGATGGGCTTTGTGACCAGTACCACAATAATCCCCCAGGGGGCGACCAAGGCACCTCTTGCTCTGTCCCCTTTCTCTGTATCGATGTGGGCTGTAATGGGTCTGAGATGGGCTCATCAGCTCTGTTTATGCTGCCTTCAGCGAACTTTGTACTTGCACCGGCTCCATGTAACCCAGAACTCCTTGGGAATTACCAATCAGGGACACCGGTGGAGCCTTGTGGTCCTCACAAGTCTTTTGAGTCAGGCCCTGGCATCCTTCTTCACAGGCTTTCCCTCGTGAAAATAATACAGACGCACAGAAATGCAATTCATCGACTGACCACTAGAGGTTGCTTATTGAGATATATTCAGATGAGTGGTATCCATGGTTACCTCTGCATCCTGTGTTGTAACACAAACGAGTTACAGGCTGATAATGCGCCAGGTTCTTAGCTCCTCGAGTCGGTCATGTTTAAATAGTTAGAAATGCTCTTCTAGAGGCCAAATATTACACTTGAGTTGGGACTAGTTTTCAGGTTTAATTAAAGCTTGATCTAAAGTCACATAAACAGCAGTGAAATAAGTAATAAGTCTAAAATAGACACCAGAAACCCCCCCCCACACACACACACACACACTACCACCAGAGCTAGAGCTGTAGTCCAAACACACCTGCAGTCTTTGATTTCTGAACCTGGGTGCGACAGGCCAGAGCCGCAGTCGTCTGAGGTCGTACCCACCGTACATCAGACGAGAACCAGAGGAACACTACTGGAACGTGTTCAGAAGCACCAGACCACCAGATTTCACGCTGGGTTTGTTTTGAACCACACTATCCCACCCATGAGATGGATTACAGCAGGTGAATGAATGAATTGTTCATGAGGCACCAAGCTCACGGGAGGAACACAAGAGGCCACCTCCACCTCTCAGACAACAGCTTCATTTGCTTCAACCAAACATTGAGAAACAGATCCAGTAACATCAGGAGGAACTGCTCCACAATCACCAGGCTGTAGAAGGGGAACGTCACAGTGGCCTAGGGGCAAAAGTGCACACATACCGGCTGAAAAACAAGACTTTAATTTTTTTTTTTCTAAAATTGTTTTAAGAGCAGATAATAATATTAAAATATCAATATATCAATGCCACGACAGTGAGGAGGAGTGATGCTTCCTCTCAGAAAGGAGGTCTTTGGTTTGATTCCAGTCTGAAAACCCACTGGTAATGAATGCGTCTGTGTGGTCAGCTGTTCAGGCACCAGCAGAACCTTGTGATCCAGTACAGAGTACACTGGTAATGAATATAGATATATGCTTCATATTATCCAAGAACCCCTGACTGCTGATTCGATGAGCCCCGCCCACTAAACGTTGATCATTAAATAGGGTTAGGTTTAAGTTGAGGTTCAGGAGTACAACCAATGAGACAAATGGGCGTGGCTTCAGATTCGGTGGGTGGGGACTGGAGACGGGCATTTCATCTTTATTATCAATAAAAACAATTGTTAAAAAGTATTTTCAGATTCTGCCAGGTATGATCATTCAAAACGGCTTTAAAATAGCGAAAACGCCAATTAATACTATCATAACTACATTACCCAGCTCGCACCACGTGAGGTCATGGATCAGAGTGCACATGCGCACGCGTGGAGTGGTGTTGCGGAAGCAGAATCATGCTGCTAAGTTTTTAAACAATTTTTTTAATCTTATTTTTTTTATTTCAATAAAATCCTAAAGATGAGTTCATATAACAGTGACGCCTCTTCGAAGGCGTTAACTAGTTTAATTTATCGTCATTTAAAGAAGAACGGATACAAGAAAGCTGCGAGCGCGCTGAGGAAGCACGCGCCCCAGGTGCAGATGCATGCGTGTCTCGGTTTTCTCTTCTTATTGATATCTTTCTACTGTTTGTTGCATGTTTTTTAAGTAAGCAATTAATTGCAAAAAAATGACTTTATGTGTTATTTCTGGCTCTCATGATCCGAGTTTAGCGTGTTTCAATCACTGCTGTCTGCACACGCAGCTCTCAGTGCAAAATGCAAACATTAAAGCTCGAATCTTGCCTTTAAAATTGGATTAAAATGTAATAAATAAATAAAACTTGATTAAGTGATTCATTTATTGTAATTGCTCGTCACAATGCTTTAGGATTGTTTTACTGTCAAACATTTAACATATAAAATGGGCTGCTATATAATATGCATAAAATATGTAATTAATATTGTCTGTTTGCAACAAAGACCCCTGGCAGATTAATTGATGGTTTAGTTCAATCATCTGCCTGAAGGTGGGGCTCCATTGTTTGTGGGCGGGGTTTGACTTAATTTAGGCATTTATAGCAACAAACAAACTGGAGCAGTTTAACTTTTCTTTAGATGTGTTTGTTAACTCTATAACATACACTTATCTGAGTTTATTATCAATCATTTTGAGCAACAGTTTCATTCTGTTTTCACAAAGAACCCTCTAAAAGAGTGTTTGCATACGTGATGTCCGGCTTTTTCGTTTATCTTCTCTCTCCTTGCCAACATTAGCTCTAAAATCCTGAGCTTTTCCATGGTGTAAGTGCAACAGTTAAGAAGATCTCCTAAACTTTCTTCATTATTTGGAAGGAGCACCACCAAGCTGTGGGTTTATGTTTACGGCATGTTAACAAAAGAACCAATTTCAATAGTCAACCAAAAGTCTATTGTTTTGAATTAATCTCACTTCGTCTTTCGATTGTGTTTTCTCCAGGTTAAAACGCAGGAAGTGAACGTGTCTCTGGGTGAGATCTTTCAGAAGTGGGTGAGGTAAGTTCCGCTGGGTTCATACTGCATTTGTTTATTAAAATTATTTCTGACAAATTGCTCATGTGTTTCTCCATTCTGTTTCCTGCTGTGATGCGTTCAGTTCGGGCGGTAGAGATCACTCAGGTGGGTGTTGTTTATTCTGCTGAAAACTAGAGTGATGCTGACTGCAGCGCCTCAAGCTCGTTCTATTCAACCAATGCATGAAAACACAAACGTTTTATTAACTCGTCACGTTGCATGGCATGTTGAATGTCTTTTATTCTCTTTGTGTTTGTACAGAATTTCAGCCTGCTCTGCAAAAGAAAAAGCAGAAGAGCACGCCACAGGTATCAGATTCAACACGGTCAGAAATATTGATTTCTCTCGGAGCAGCTTCATGTGATAAAGTGTCTTTATTTTCCACAAACCAATTACACTTCACTGCTTTTGTGCCACAGATCACGGTTTCTAACCATTCAATAGCAAAGATTCCCGACTTCAGGTTCAATAAACAGGAAAACATTTTACTTTTACTGCCTTTATACTTTATTACTTTTAAGGGGAAATTGTATTTTTTTTTGTCAACTGATCCTGTAATAAAGCTATTAACCTAGAGAGATGTTCATCTTTAGACAAGCTTCATTGACGGACAATACCAATTATTTCATGAAGATAGCAAGAAAGTAATGTGAGTTGTGCCAGAACTGCTAGTCCAAGGGCAAAATAATGAGGCGTGACGCTCTGTAGGTTCTGCTGATGATGATAATGTTGAATCTAGATTTAAGATTTATTAGAGTGAATATTCAGACGCTCTGTAACAGCAGACCTGGAAGAACATGAAGTTTGTCATCTTTGCTGATTCCAGAAACCCAAGGCAGAAAGGAGCAAGGAAAAGAAAACGATTGGCGATGCTGCAGACGATGATTCAGACTCCAGTTTAGACCTGGAGAAGTGGACGAAACGTGTTTCTACTTTATCAGGTGACGATCGCTAGAAACACGCACAAGTCATTTACCTTTACAGAGTTCTAAACTTGTCTAACTAGTCAAATCCTATGTGTACAATATTTGATAATTAGTCTTTGTAAATAATTACACTTAATTTAATTGGTTACTTTTTTTAACAATAAAACAATAATTACAAAAGAAAACGACACTCAACCAATGAAGATTAAAACAGAATTTTCCATGTTACGTCCAAATCACCAAAAATGTGCCGCTTCAGTGCTCAGCTGGTGGAATTGTAGCAGCGGAGGCTCTGCTGGTGGGCATGGATTACTGGCTTTTATATCTTTGATGTCATTTGTTCCTGGACATTTTGTAAGTTCCTCTGGAATCTCTCAGTCGGACTCTCAAAAGTCCATATATGGTCACGCGGCAGCAGTCAAGACTCCGGAGGAGTCATGACCACTGGTAAACTCTCTGTGTCTCTCTTAATAATATTGAATGTTAATCCTTGAGGTTATAGAAGCACATTTGGTACGTGCATGTGCGGGGTATTCCAAGGAGTAGTAAACTAAACCAATTGAAGGGGAGACTATTCTTGTCCTGCGCTGTGGATACTATGCAGGACAAATGTGGACCCCTACCTCATTCTGCGATGTTCTCTTCCTGTATTTGTCTCTGTGCTTGATTGCAATGGCTTTTTTCAACCTGCTCCACAATGCCATTTTTTGAAGGACAGTGCAGAAAAAGGCTCTTTTTATGAGCTACGTTACCGAATGTATATCCATTTCTCTGTTTCTCTCTAAAAATACTACCTCTCAACACTGGCCTGTCCCCACCCTGTCTATGTCTGTTTTGATCAGACATAGACCCCTGAGGGGTCCCATTTCGCTACATGTAACAGTGTATGTGACAAATAAAGGCTATCTATCTATCTATCTATCTATCTATCTATCTATCTATCTATCTATCTATGTGCGGTTTGAATCCCATCTTTCCAATCCCGCCATGTTCTCTCTTCATTCTAAATAATCTAACAAATAAAAAGAGAAATACAATCATAAGAACTTCTCTCATCACCAGATGCTGACAGAGAGCAGATGGACTTTCTCTCAGGTTTGGACAGCTCTACACAGAAGAAAAGAACCAGAAACCGTCCATCGAGAGCGAAAAATCCAGTAAATCAAGCAAAAAAGGGAAATTCACACGCATTAGTAAAGATTTCACAGAATACTCCAACAAAAACCTTGACAAGGGACCTGAACTCTTTAGATGTAGTAAAGATCAGCCATACAAAAGCTTCTGATGCAGCCAGCACACCAAAACCATCAGGAACATTTGAAAAGGAACCTCCAAGATCCACAGAGATCACTTTATCAGGGGCTACCGATCAGGTGACACCGAAAACAAAGAAGAAGAAAAAGAACAAAATGCTATCAGAAGCGGGTCATGTGGACCCCTTAAATATTAAAGAGGTAAACTCTGAGAAAACTAATTTCGACACTGACACTCAACAATTACAGAAATTGGTAAAAAAAATTCAATGTAAGGAGTCTAAATATGTTTTGGTCAAGGAGACATTGGGGAATCCTCACGAATCTAATACCGCAAAGTCGTTATCCATAAACAGGGAAGAAAGACCCAACGAAGTGCCTTCGGAACCAGAAAAGTCTGAAAAAACACCCAAAAAAGTGAAATCCAAGAAGAGTATCTGGGAAACATCGGAAACCCTACAAGAATCCAGTATCATGGCTCTCCAAAAGAACTCACTTAAAGCAAATGAAGACCCTCCAGAACCAGAAATGGTTGAAACGCCAACTACAAAAGTAAACGAAAAGAGAGCTGAAGGTGCTGGAGAACTGGAAACACCTCTTAAAATTCCCCCGACGCAGCCCCTCAAGAAGAGGAAACGCAGAAGAGAGGAAGCAGCGGAGGAGGCCACACCAGAGCCGAAGAAGAAGAGAAAAAGTCTCAAGGATGCAGCTGAAGAAGTTCATGTGCCTGTAGAAGAACCTTGTGTTCCTGGAGAGATGAGCCTGAAGAAGAAAAGTGAGTAAATGACGATTGTGAACTATTCAATTTTCAATCGAATTCTAATAATTAAATTTAGGAATAAAAGCATGTATTTTAACTTCTTCCTGTTTTTTGCTAAACTGATGCACAGAGAAGAAGAAAGAGAAGCAGAGAGAAGAGACGAGTGGAGTGACGCCTGGTGAAGATCCTGCTGTGTTTGCTGCAGTCGAGGAGGAACGGCTGATTAAAAAGGTAAATAACATTTTTATATATTGATTTGTCCAACATCTCATTTCTAGAAATGGCTTTATTTTATGCTTTCGCTTCTGAATGATGCATCATTTTCACAAAGGCAGCTGTTGCTTTCAAATGAACTGTTCTAGAAATTATTAACTGCAAAAAAGATTCCTTGAAAGACTTTTATGTGATGGTTTCAGAGAGTCGCCTCTTCCTGCTCACACACACACGCCATTGTTATTAATAACTTATTTTGTAGCAGAAACAAGAATTTGACAATTCTCTAAATTTGATCGTAGGCATCGTAAATGTTTCTCACCGCGGGATGAGGAGGTCCTTCAGCTCAGCTCAGTGTAGCTGTCAATCACATGGCCCCGCCTTGTACGAAAATAACTCTTGAACTTTGTCCATTGTATAGATAACTATTGAAAAACTGTTTGTGGACTTTTTATTGTTGTTGTGTGGCGGAGTAAAAAAATAATTGATCATGGTGCTTTTGTTTCCCTCAACCGGCTTCACCTGGTTTCCTCACGTTCACTAAATGAAGCTTCAGAGGAAAAGAAGGGTAATGCGGTAAATTGGAGGAAACTTTGGAGGAAAGCTGTTTATTCACCAAAATAAATCTAAATTTCATTTTTCTGTCCACCTAAAGTGATCTCAAAATAATCCACGCAACAGATGTGTTCGCACCAGCAAGTATCATTATCTTGTTTCTTTCAGAAAAAGAAGTCTTCCAGAGAGAACAGAGGGGATACCTAAGGACTCGCAGAATCTTCCAAACCCGAATCATGCTCCATCCCCACGTCTGAATCGTCCATGTTCATTTGTAAATCAACGAGACTATATTTGACATTTTTACAAAGAACAGAGTTGTTTTCATTCTGTTTTTCATGCCTGGACTCTCTGAAAAGAAGAGGTTTTTTTACTCATTTGTATCAGGTAGATATTCTGAAAACAAGAAATTATAATCTACTTTTATTTCAGATCAAAGAATAAATTATTGGAAATTGCTGTTTTCCTTTTCTGCAAAAAGAGCATTTCAAAGGGTATTTATGTAAGATTTCCTGTGGCGCAGTCAGTAGAGCATTGCACTATCAACACCCTGGGAGAGCAAGAACTGATGAAATATTCAATACTTGAAATGTAAGTGGCTTTGGATAAAAGTGTCCTCACATGCTTTAGTAAGAACCAACTTAAATCTTATTTCTGTGATATCTTCAAACCTGCAGGTGGTACCTATAGCATTTTCTTATCACATAGCATCCTTGCAGAAAAGAAAACATTAAGAATGGACAACACTTCCTGTGGCCATGAACTGGGACTGTATGCTACTGCACATTCCTATGTAGTTGTGTTAAAAGAAAGTATTGTGAAACAATAAATTGAGTACATATAAGACTTTATAAGTACATATAAGATGTCTTCATACAGAGACATCTTGGCCGTGAAACTAATCTATTGTTTATTTATTTATTATCTACTTGCACTGGTCAATGGAGGCTGAAATTTACCTGCAGTCTAAATTACCACAACTCAATTCTTTTTCAAGATAAAAAAAGTCAAACATTTTATGATACATTAATTAACTATTTTGTTTATGCATGCATTCAAACTTAAGGCAAACATCCACGTGCATACATATACAGCTGACACCAACTTGAAAAAGCTGATCAGTAAAACAAAATGAATGAATAAAAAATGACTATAAATAATAATAGTCATGTACAACGATAGATTAACAAATGTCGCCTTCATCTTAATCGCGCCTTTCTAACCATTTCTATTTTCTTGTCTGAACCTGTTCAACTCAGTCCTAATATGGCGCCCGCGGCGACATACGTCAAATGTACATATATGACGCAGTTAAGCCAATGATTGTTCACGCTCATTGCTGATTTGCATACTATCATCTCAGCTTTCAGATCATTTATTTCTTCGAAAACAAAGTCAATTGACTTCTTTAGACCATCTAAACTAACCGTTTTTTTGGTTCGTGAACACTTTCGTATTTTTATATGATTTTTTTTCTATTCTAATTACATTTTATATGGATTTGTGTAAAGTCCCTCTGTAACCATATTGCCCCCGGTGTTTGCCTTCACTTAGCGATGCACTTCTTCATCTTCAAAAAAGCAGATAAGTCAATGAATAAAAGAAGTTCACAAAAGCCATTTTCTCTTAAATTTAGCATTCAATTGCATTTCAAATATGTTATACAAAGGTTTTTACACATGTTTCTATTTGATAAATAACCACATCCGGGTTGTGTGGATGTGACGTGTTTTATATTAGGGCGTGTAGAGTGTGTTAAAACTATCTTGATAATTCTGTGGTTTTCTGTAACTCATTTTTGAGACAGCGTCATACATAAATAATCAGCTGCTGATCAAAATGAGGCTTTCGACGAGGATGGGATTCGAACCCACGTGTGCAGAGCACAATGGATTAGCAGTCCATCGCCTTAACCACTCGGCCAACTCGTCACGCCGATAAAGTTGTCGGTTCACCGAGAGCTCCAAGACAAGTTTTTTTTTGTAATTATTCAAAATTTACTCTTCATTCATTTGCTAACTTATTCAATAATTGCCATGTAGTAGTATAAATAATGCACTTTTACTCTTTATTAAAGATTTTAGCTCACCTCCAATATTAAGAAGCTGCACACCCGGACTCAGATGCACTTCCTGACCCATCGCTTTTCCTGACAGTGCCACCTGCTGTTTGGAAGATCATTTAAGCAAATTATTCATATTATCTTTCCTAAATTCAATCGCTGCAACATGATTTTTCGCCACAAGAGGGCGTACTAGGTATTCCTCAAATATAAAGGAATGTTCCAGACGCGACAATGTTAGTTACACACCAATATTAACTGTTTGTAAGGCACACACAGAAGAAAGGAGAATGCCGAGAGAAGAACGTGAACACTAGGAAACTATATAAAATTATATAGGCTACATAATTATATAAAATATTATTCATTTTGTATCAAAACCGGCATTTTTTAGAAAGGGAAATGTACCCGTATCCTACCTTTGTGGTAGGATCCTCACCGATGGTGGCGGTAATGAACAAAAGGTCGGTTTGCATAATGCCGTGAAACATCAGCCGAAGAAGATCAACATTCCGCTGTGTGTTCGGGACGTCAGCCTGAGGTTCGAGAGTTGGCTCGTCAGCAACAGCTGGATGGACATCTTTTCACTCCACTGAGTGCTTTTCACGTCAATTATTTTACTCACATCGCGACTCTGGAGATTAGGTAACAACAGAAAGCACCTGAAACGCTAGTCGATGTCAGTGGAAGCATTTTCAGACATAGGTGTAGTGTTTTGTAAATCATAGATAGTGTTATTTTGCTCTATATCAGGGTTTAACTTTGACTTTAAATCTGGGATCGATTGAAATCTGTGTCCCGGGGTCGCTTTCACTTGCTCTTGAGCGCTCAGACATAACAAGTCGAACTCCGAGTGAAGCGATCGCGTGGAGGGAGAATGAAAGATGAATATAATGACGCAAACCTTTTTGCTTTTATTAATAGTTAGACTTTTTAGGTAAGGTTTTCTGACTATTTCTTTCAGTAAATGAAACAATAATTGATTTTTCAACGAGATTTAAACATTTTTAAAACTTTACTGCATGTTTTTTAGTCTCCTGAACGTTGATTATATGCAAGTTTTGAGTTTCGAACAGTGGCTTGTATTCCAAAAATATTAATTCTTGAAGTTTTTTTTCTTGACCAAAATTCATAAACTTACTGAAATAATCTATTTTAGACTCTTGTTTTGAAACAATTATTTATATTTTGAAATAATAGACTTTATTTGTAATTTATAATTGATTGTGAATTTTAGTGAAAGCTATTTTTGTTAAATTTTAAAAGGTTTACTATTAATAGTACAAACAAATTATTTACATAATAAGTATATATTTATACATATAGATTTAATATCCTTTATTATTCTTTGCAATTATGCACCAGCTCAAAACCATTATTTGTCCCACAGTGGGGAAATCACATTTTAACCACAGCTTTTGACAATCAAAGCTAAACCAAATATAATAAATGTAAATAATAATTGTGAGTGAATATGATCTTATATTGCGAGTTGAATGTTGAGTGTTTATTTATGTTTCTCAGTAAATGCTTCTGTCCTCTCCAGAACCCTTGGTTCCCTCAGTCTGCTCTGTGTCTGCACACGGCACTCGCCCGATGTCCTCTTCTTCATCGCCCGGCCTTGCCACTCCGCACGCTTCCTTCCAGACCGGTCGATCGCAGCTGAACGCAGCCAGCATTTCCCATCATGTCTTTCCCGGCATAGCAGCTGCTGCAGCACAGGGTACAAAACTTTCTCCTGATTTAAAAGGACAAAGTGTCCTTGTAATACAGATGCTGTTAGCCCTAGCGGTTTCCATGTCAAGGAAGGAACTCAGGTCTTGTTTCCCTGCGGATCAAACCCAGTCATTGTAACGCAAGCGTAAGAGCCACAAGAAACTAATTCCTAGAAATAATGTCACACTGGTCTTCTCCATTTCCCTGTGACACGAGTCAGGGGAAAGATTTAGTTTGGAAACCTTTCGAGGACCACAGCGGCTGCGAATCCTGTGGTGTGTGCTGCGTGTGCAAAGTTCTGAAACTCTCTGTTGTTGTAGGTGAGCCGCCAGAGGAACTGAGCATCGAGGATCTCAGACAGAGAGCAAAGGATGGAGATGCAAAAGCACAGGCCGAGGTGAGAAGCCCACAGATAGAAACAAACCCGTCGTTTCCTTACACCGGAGAGAACTGTGTTTTGTTGGACAGATCGGCAGATATTACCTGAGGCTAGCTGAGCACGAGGATGACGAGGTGAACGCTGTCACCGGGGTGACGTGGCTCCTCCAGGCAGCCAAGCATGGAAGAAAAGATGCTGTAAAGATCTTGCAGCACTGTCTCAACGACAGAAGAGGTAAAGCGGAAGGAATCCAGCCACGCAGCAGACCTCAGCGTAGATGCGCTTCCTAATAGATGGATCTGTGTGTGCCAGGCATCACGGCTGAGAACCGGGAGGAGGTCTGCTCCCTCCTATGTGAATCTCGTTTCCAGCGCAGCGTCAGGAAAGCTGCGATGCTCATGTACTGGAAGCTCAATCCTCAGAGGAAGAAACACATCACCGCAGCGGAGCTTCTGGAGAACGTGAGCCAGCTCGGCACAGGTGCAGCACCAATAGATTACATTAAACTCCTTCCTGACCTTGGGAAATATTCCTTCTGGTAAAAACTCTCACGCTCTTCACAACATCTCCAGGCAGCTCTGCGATGCGTATTGCGATAACGTCACTGATGTTCCTTTCCTCTCTAAACTACTGCTGCAGGGTGTGTAGATCAAGTTCTGCAGCATGACATTACTCTCTAGCGCCAGAGTGTCGCAGAGGTCAATAGTGTAACTGCAGGAACTCTGGCCCACTGACTGGGAACCAGTGATTTAAAGAAACGCCTCCATCATGAGCGTAACACGAACATTTGCTTTTCAGATCACTGAGTGCAGAAAAGATGCCGCAAAGGTAGCTTCGGTAATTTCAAGCCGTGGTTGCGCTCACCGTCGGTTGTCGGGGGTAGACGGTTCGGAACGGCTCTAAACACATAGACCGCTTTCTCATGTTCACCAGTAAAACCAGTGTTCTTCATGATGTGAGTCTGATCGTAAATCCTCTGCATGCTTCTCTATGCTCCTCCAGATGGCGCTGCCAGCACTCCTCTCGCTCACCCGGTGCAGAAACAAAGAAAGGTTTTGGAGAGGCTGGTCTCTCGAGACGGTGAACGCTCGTTTCTTTACAGTTTTCCGATTTAAAGAATGCTGTAATGTTTAAAAACGGTTTCCTGTTGTGCAGGAGCTGATGTTATCGGTGTGGATGACTTCGTGGAGAGCACCAAACAGTACGCGGAGGGCGTTTCTCCCACGGCTGCCATGGACGGCGTCACGGGGGACGATGATGAGGATGACGATGAGGAGGAAGACTCTGTGAAGAACCCAGATGAGCTTCCTCTGCATCAGAAGGTGATGTTCTTGGGGTTCGAATCTGGGGGAAAAGCATGTTTCTGCTCGGCTTTAGATCTTTATTGTACTGTTCAGACTGATACCATTCGTAGTTTTAACCACGCTTCTCTGCAGGTGCTGAAATTCCCTCTCCATGCCGTGCTGGAGGTGAAGGAGGTGCTGATCGACTGGGCGTCGCGGGCTGGCATGCAGTGGATCAGTGCCCTGATCCCGACTCATCACGTGAACACACTCATCTTCTTCTTCATCATCTCTAACCTCACCCTGGAGTTCTTCATCCTCGTCGTTCCGCTGGTTATATTCTACCTCTCCTTCGTCTCGATGCTGATCTGCACGCTGTGCGTCTTCCAGAACTCCAAGGCGTGGGAGAACTTGCGAGCTCTGACGGCCATGCTGTCTCACTTTGAGCCGGGGATAGACCTGGAGCAGGCCGAATCCAACTTCACTTGGAACCACCTGGAGCCTTACCTGTATTTCCTCCTGTCGGCGCTCTTCCTCATCCTTTCGTTTCCTGTGGCCGATAAGTCCTGGTTGCCGTGTTCCGAGCTCGCAATGGTTGCAGTCTTCTTCACCGTAAGCAGCTACTTGAGCTTGCGCCCGATTGCCCGGCAGCATGCCAAGCCTGCTCTGCTCTGCCAGGTTGCCTCTGCCATCTTTGCGTTGGTGGATCAGTGTGTGGGAGGCTGGGTGGGGCGTCTGATCGGTGGTTCTTGGTTTAGTCTGCGTCTGGGAGACTGGCTGGTGCTGCATCTAGGGGTCCCCTGCTCCCTGTACCTCTGCCTCTTGTTCTTGTGCACCCGTATGGCCAGCGCCAGTGGAGCACGTGGCATCTACTGCGTCCTCCTTCCTTACCTGCTGTGCTTCTTGTGGTGCGAGCTGTCGCTCACCCTGCTGCACTGCTCCACCGCGCTCGGGCTCATGCGCTCAGCCGTGGGGTATGTGCTCTTCTTCTTCGCTTTGCCCGTGCTCTCGCTGGCGCTGGCCGCTGTGATGCTGGTGCAGCTGGTCCAATGGTTCCTAGCACTGGAGCTCACCAAAATGCTGGTAACGGTCTGCGTCTGTGTGCTGCCCGTGTTGCTTCGCTGGTGGACGCGTTTCAGCGTGTCGCCCCTGGCCGTCCTGCGCTCTCTCAGGAGGAGCAGTGTGGTGAAGTTGATCCTCGTGTGGATTTCAGCGCTGGTGCTCTTCAGCTGGTTCTACGTGTACCGTTCCGAAGGGATGAAGGTCTACAACTCCACGCTGACGTGGCAGGAGTACAGCGAACTGTGCGGCCCGCGGGCCTGGAAGGAGCGCAATATGGCTCACGCCCAGATCCTCTGCAGCCACTTGGAGGGACACCGTGTGACGTGGGAGGGGAGGTTCAAGTATGCGCGCATCACCGAGATCGAGAATGGCGCTCAAGCCGTCATCAACCTTCTTCCGGGCTTCGTAGCGGACTGGGCGAGGTGTCTGTATGGCGAGGAGTACCCTTTCTGTGAGCAGACTGACCCAGGACCTGCGAAACCGCTGTGCCAACTCAAGGCTCTCGCAAAGCACAAGTGTCACGTGAAACGTTTCGACCACTACAAGTTTGAGGTGACCCTGGGGATGCCGCAGAAGGGACTCCAGGATTTCGATGATGCTACTAAAGACATCGTGCTGCGCGCCAGCAACGAGTTCCGCCGCGTGCTGCTGGCGCTCGGCTCAGGCAGTGTGGTGGAGTTCAGCACGGTTCTGGAGGGCAAACTGGGCAGCAAGTGGCCGGTGTTTGAGCTCAAAGCTTTGGACTGCAAAACCTGCGCCTCGCCACTGGAACCAGTCCAGCGACAGGTGAAGATCGAGCAGGACTGGAGGGTTAAAGCCAGAAACGCCTTGGCGTTTGCCTTCAACTTCCTGTTCCACCCTCTGATTTCTGCAGAGGTCGACACAACTGCAGCGGCAGCACGGTAAAGAAGGAAACGTTTCAGAGTAAAACTGATTTGGTTGAGCCAATAAAGAGTTGTGCCAAATGTAGGATTTTTCTATTAAATTGGGATAAAATGTTTGACCCCACCCACTATTGAAAGCTCGCTCTTTCGTGGCAGTAGGATAAAATGTAACTGATTCAAAAAGCACAACTTGTAAACACTGAGCTCCTGAACGCTCCTGCGGTGAACACTGAGCAATATACAGCAGCACTTTAACAAAGAGACAGTTTTTATTCCGATTAGCCTCTCAGCGAAGAGAAACATGAAGATATAACTGCTAAAGGATGCCCAGGTATGTTCAGATATGTTCTGGATGTTAAAAACCTAGGTTCTGAGAGAGGGCGGGGCTTCTTACTCTACACTTCTCTCTAATTGGTCAACTATTTAAACATTAAAGTTGTGTAAAGAAGACGCCATGTTTTTTGCTGCCCCGCGCCAGATCAAGGAGCTCAGAGATTAAACACTAACCTTTATAACCGGACTCTTTTATTCACAAAGAGGAAAGAGCAGAGCTCCAGCACGGTGCTTTCACTCAGTAACGTCCATCGTCAGAGAGACTTGTTGGTATCAGAAGCAGTTTAAGCGGCATTCACAAAGGGAGAACAAGAAGCTGCTCCTCGCTTGCGTTGCACCATTTAAGGAGGAACTGTTTGGCTCAATACGAAGCTGTGAAAAAGAAAAGATTCAACCTTGATTTAAAGAGCAACAAACAGGTACAGAGTGCACTAATATTAGAAATATAAATAACTGAATATTGAAATCTTTTTGAGTTGCATATATAACGCATTAAATAAAAAAAAAACTGCCAAACACTGGCTCGCTCTTTGTTGAGAACACTTTTTCGCAGTAGGTTTTGATTGAAGGCAGAAGAGATGTTTAGTAGCTGCTCACCCTGGAACAGAGCATCTCTCGTATCAAGAGTGCAGGAGCCGCGGGCACATGAAATAGATCCGGAAACCTGTTCCTTCAGCTCTCATCTGTGAACGATCAAGCGCTCTGTCTCTGTTCATGACTTCCGTTTAGATCAATCAGTAAATGCTTTCATGCCTTGAGTTTGCTTTATTATAAAATATATTAAATATAAAACATTTACAATGTTCCGTTTTCTTACTGTGATCGTAAAACAGCCGAGAAATGCAACATTTATAGAGTTTGCTTCGAATAGAAAGTGTGTTCTATTTTTATACTCTGTGTTTTCATATTTAAATGTTTGATATTTCTCTCAATAAAGGAGTTGTTCTAAAGTCTGTGCTTTTATTCAGAAATGATTTATTGAACGATGAGGTAGAAAATGAAGCGATTGTGTTCGAGTCACAGGCCGCACAGCAGACCGAACCCCCACATTACAAATCAACCAATCACATGGCAGCAGCTCTGGAACAGGGATTCCACGCACGACCATCTCCGGGGTTTACAGAGAGTGGTCGGAAAAAGAGAAAATCTCCAGTTAGCGACAGAAACGCAGCAGTAACTCGTCACAATCGAGATCTGCAGAAGAGCATCTCTGAAAGAAGAACACTTTGAACCTTGTGAGGAGCATGGGCTCCAGCAGCAGAACACCACACCGGTGCCACTCCTGCAGCCAAGAACAGCAAACCGAGACTCACCAAAATTAGACGATGGTTGAAGAAACGTTGATGAGTTTCAAGTTCTGCAGCATTCAGATGCGAGCGTCACAATTCGGTTTCAACAGAAAGAAAGCACAGATCCATCCTGCCGCGGCTCAACGGTTCAGGCTGGAGGTGGTGGTGTGGGCGATGGTTGAGCACCTCCCTTAGTATTGTTACTCCATCCCTTATGACCACGGTGTCCCCAGCAGGAGAACGTTCCACGTCATAAAGCTCGAATCATCTCCCACTGGTTTCCTGAACATGACGATGAGTTCACTGTACTCAAACTCCACAGTCACCAGATCTCCATCCAGTAGAGCACCTTGGATGTGCAGCCAACGAATGTTTCCAGGAACTTGTTGAATGTAAAAAATAAAAATATATTTTATTTTCATGTTTAAGTTTCTTGGTTAAGGCACAATAAAAAGATCCAGAAATTTATTTCTGCTCCGTTTCAAATCAAATGATGAAATTCGCAGCAGAGACTGGGGTTTACTCTGAAAGGGCATTAGGATGGAAAACAAACTCTGGAAGGATGTGGTAAACTGTGCTCTTTATCCCTCCGGTCGATGAGGAGAGGGTCACACTGGGAAACAGAGATGGGAATAAGTCGTGCTCCACGGGTCGGTGGTGCTGCTCTTGTTTTATAAGAGCCGGTGTGCTTCAGGAAGAGAGAACTCTGATTCCCAGTTCATCCGACGTCAGAAAAATCAAACATAACGAGCAGGTTCCTCTCTGAACAAGTTTCATCAAACCTTCAGTAAACGGTTTCCAGGAAAATAATGCACCGTTAGGAACGATCTGTTGGTGGTTTGCTGCCAAAAACTCTGGATTCACAACAGGAAGCATCACATGGGCGCGAGCTAGATTCTGGAAAACACCAAAGCAAAACAATACGCCTCCAACCTCCAACCTCCAAGAGGAGTTTAGTAGAAATGTTTACGAACTTGTAAAACGTGGATCTTTAAGTTTCCTGTTACACACCGTACCTTTTATGGCACGCATCACGTTCCCCTCGAGGGACCATTAAACATGTAAAAGGTGTTGGTCTGAAGCTTTCTGCCTTATCAAAGGTTTGCATGAAAACATGTAAAAAAAATCAAAGCGCAGATAGAAATGTACATTTGGAGTGCTGTTCCAGACCGCGCGTGGAAGCTTCTCAGCTAAAGGCCTCCCTCCCATTGTTATTCTGACAAGGGGGAGCAGAAACTCGAGAGATATTATGTGCTTCAATGGAAGCTAGTGGAGATGCTGCAGAACAGGGGTGATGTGTTCAAGCCTTGTACGGGCTGAAGCTTATGTGGGAGAGCGTTGACGAGCACCGGTGCAGTAGGGAGCGCGGGACGAAGCCCATTAAAGTTTCAGAGCTGACGGTAAAACGCAGAACGAACAAAAGAGTGAATGTAGCGTCTGATAAACTTCTCCAGATTTCACGAAATAGGTTTTAATGATGTATTTTTTTATAGAAGAGGTTTTATTTAATGAACGTAAAAATGGGATATTTATATTTGTTTGTAAAAAAAGGAAGGAGTGCTGTGTCTGACGCGCGGCGGGTGGAGACGGGCTCCAGATTGAGACATGGATAAAACACATCTGGATCTCATCAGATGTTTCATTCCACATTTCGGGGGAGCTTCATGTACAGGAAAAAAGTGAGCTCTAAGAAAGTAGGTTGATTTGCTAAAAACTCCCGGTAAATGAAGTGACCGGAGACAGGAGGGATTTTGAAATGGCTGAGGGGTAAAACATGAGCATGTGGAATCAATTAGAGGCTTCAGACGGATTCGCTTCGCTTTCACTTCGTCAGCTTTGCTGCGCCACCAGCCAGCTCTGTTTCCACCATCAAGCCAGCCTCAAAAAACACCGCCCTGCAAAGCCCTCTTGAGCTTCACGAGGGTCCCCTTCCATGAATATCTGGTTGGGAAAGAAGAAAAGCTTTTGCTTGCCACACGGAGAAGACAATCCCACTTGGAGCTGTAATGTAGATGGTGGAGAGCACAAGTCTGCATCTGGGAGGGGTCAGGGGGTTACTGATATTGTAAGACCGTGGGGACCACTGGGAATGCATAAATAGCTGGAAAACCCAGAAACATCTTGCAGTTCTCCTCTGAATGCCTGAGCTCAGGTGACCTCCACTCAGGAAAGCTCCTCTGTGTCTGCAAACCCGGTAAGAGCATGATTTATTCAGTGTCATGGGGAACTCTTTCTGTTCTAGAAAACTAACATTTCTAGATTCTGTAGAAGATACAACTCCTGTGTAAAACTACAAATAGCTGAAACCGTCAAAGTTCTAATGGACCTTCAACACGAGGGGATTGTTCTCCTCACACACCGCGCTGGGAGCATTGCTTTCACTACAAAAATTACCTACGGTTGCCAGATCTTCACCGTATTTCGATTCATGTTTACCCAATAACTTTAATGTAGTCTAGAAGTCTTTCTCACAGCGTATTTCATTTTCACAGCCTTCTGTTTTACATTTCTGAAACTCAAGAGTCAAGACATTTGCCGGAAAAATGGCTGATTTTCTCCAAGTGCGTATGTGCATAACCGGAATCTCCAACAAAGAGATGTTCTGTTTGAATCCAAGTTAATCTGAAACTGTACGGCGGAGGAAAAGTGATGCAGACAAGAGTCAGATGAGATCAAACTAGAGCTGTTTAGCCATCGAGATGCTGCTTATGTTTGGAGAACGAAGAGACTGCAGGAACGAACCGCAGGAACACAAGAAAACTTGACTTTTTCTCTTCCAGCAGGATAATGTCCCAAAGCACACGTCACAAAGGAAATGTGTATTACAGACGGTACACACATCTTAAATAAACGATCATGTTTAAACATGTTTCTGTATAACGCATCACTTGGAGCAAGTACACGAGGGGCTCATGATTTTCAGATGCGCCGCTTGCTCTCTTACAGAATCCACGCGGGAGAGATGAGCTCCCCGAGAGGCTCGCGCCTGCTGCAGTGGCTCAGTGTGACTCTGGCTGTGTTCGGTGGAGTCCCTTCGCTGCCGCTTGACACGGACCGCATGTGTTCCTCAGCGTCCGCGGTCAAATACAAGCTATCGTTTACAGGCCAGTGGACTCAGACGGCGTTCCCAAAGCACTACCCTCTGTACAGGCCTCCGGCTCAGTGGTCCCCCATCATCGGTGAATGGCCAAACTTGTTTTTGTGATAGAACCGAACTTTTTCTTTATTTATTTATTCGAGCATCCTTCAAATTTATCTTCTTGCACGACTAATTTAAGGAAATGTCTGTTTAGGGGTAACTCATAGCTCGGACTATCACCTCTGGGAAAGGAACGCATACGCTAGTAACGGGGTGAGGGAGTTCTCGGAGCGAGGAGAGGCTTGGTCCCTGATTAAGGAAGTGGAGGCAGCAGGGGAACAGATCCAGGGTGTCTATGGCCTCTTCTCAGCTCCTGCTGTGGTTGGAGGAACTGGCCAGACTTCCACAGAATTTGAGATCTTTGCGAGACACTCGTTGGTGAGTTGAACCTGATCGAGACGATTTTTCAGTTTTAAATCTGGCTTTATCCCTTCCATCTGGCTCTTTCTTCAGCACCACCGGTTAGAAACACAAACTAAGACTGTGTGAGTGTTCAGTTAGTGATCAAGATCTGAGCCAATCACTGTTGCTGTCCCCTTGTCGGATGAAATGCCTTGATCTGAGGTTGTTTAAGGTAGCGAGGCAGAGAGAGTTCCTATGATGTGAGGAGTTTTGTTTACTTTTGAATTGCTGCGTCATCAAAGATTGGAATAGTGCAGATCCGAGACAGACTTGGATCTCTGCCTTCCCGCGTGAACACACGCCCCTCGCTGCCGATTGGCTACAGCTGTGTCTTGGTTCCCAGTCCAACCCAGTTTCCTGAAGCATTTTTGAACAATTGCCCACTCTGGCTTTAAACCACACGTGTTTTCAATCAAGAACACCTCCACACTGGGTCCAGAGCAGCTTCTCTGCAGACACAAACCCTATAAAACATTATAGGAAGATCTGTAAAAATAAAACTTTCCAAATGAAACTGGAAATGGATGCTGGGTTCGGTAGAACTGATGGATTTTTTTGCAGCTGTCCTTCATCGTCCGCATCGTGCCGAGCCCAGACTGGTTTGTTGGAATCGACAGTCTGAACTTGTGTGAAGGAAGTCATTGGAAAGAAAACGTGAGCTTGGAGCTCTACCCGTACGACGCTGGCACTGATAGCGGCTTCGCCTTCTCCTCTCCAAACTTTGAGACCATCCCTCAAGCCAAGGTCACGCAGGTAACAACTCTGAATAATTAGCAAAAGTAAAATGTATTATTTATTTCCTTCGCTTGAATATACCTTTGCCTTTTCTCCCACAGATTACCTCATCATTCCCACGGCACCCGGCCAACTCCTTCTACTATCCGAGACTGAAGCATCTCCCACCAATCGCCACCGTCTCTCTGACTAAGATCACAAACAGCCAAGCCTTCAGATTACCTACCCAGCCTCCCCAGTCCAATCAGATTCCCATTGGGAATGAAATCGACAGCTCTCTCATAAGTAAGCACTGGGATCTTTGTTAAAAACGCAATGTTCTCTGATATCTTCTCTGCAGCTCATTAGCTTTGAACGAAATATGCAGATATTCCGTCCGAATATCTGCAGGTCCTCAGAGAGAGAATGTGTGGAGACGGAATCACAGGCTGCAGAGAGGTTTATCCATTTCCATAGCCACCGACACAACAGACGGCACACAGGAGAATGGGGCAGAGCGGCTGAAGGGTTTGAGCGCTCAGCCCTCAGGAAGCGCTCGTCGTGAAAGTGAAATGTGGCTCTTATTCCACCCGTCTGTTTTCCCACTTGTCCAGTCTGTGATACAAATCAACCTTTTACAAGCTCGGGCTTCTGGAAAGATTCCGCGGATCCAGACGTAAAGAAACTGTTTCGAAGACATTTAAAGCAGTCCCTGCTTTTGTCAGGGTTTCTTGTCGTGGGTCTATTTTGTAGAAGCACCTGCTTTTGACCTGACTTTTAATTGGTGTTACACGGAGCTCTCATACATATAGACATGTATAGTTTTACGCGTTTTTTTTTCTCTGTACTGGTCGCTGAGGCAAATCAGCAGTGGATCTGCTCTTCAGCCTCTGGATATTCGACACTTTAGTCTCAGGGTGAATCTTCGGCACGTTTTCTGAGGTCTAGTAGTGGTTGATGTGAAGGTCTATAGCACCAGGGATCTTTTCTACACCCCTGATCGATCCTTTATTAGTGACAGCTGAAGCTCAGATGACGAGGAGAGAACATTTATGTCTGAGCAAACTTTTAAACATTATTGTTTAGAATGAAATGAGCCATTTCTTGTAAAACAATCTTGATTAGTAACAAGACTTTTGTCAGGCACTGTACAGAAGCGGAACTCTGTGCGCATTGGGTTGACATAAATAAAGTTAAATACAGTTCATGTCTGTGGTGGAAATGTACGGTTTCGAAAAAGTGCACAACCCTCCTAATAAACGTGTTGGTTTTCTGCAGACACTCCTTTGGACTGCGAGGTATCGGTGTGGTCGCTTTGGGGTCTTTGTAAGGGTCAGTGTGGTGAGAAAGGGGTCAAATACAGAACCCGCTATATTCACACACATCCTGCCAACAACGGCGCTCCCTGCCCTTCGCTCGAGGAAAGGAGGCTCTGTATTGCTGATAGCTGCGTGTAAGCCGGACCAGAGATGTCTCGGCCCCTCGGAACCCGTGTAACGGCAGCACTGTTCGAGATGATGGATCCATGGATCCCAGTGTTCAAGGACTCCGATGCTCAATGATCAAATACTGACTGAAGAAGAGGCAAGTTGTGTTGAGTTTTAAATGAACAACAATCTGCCCCTTCTTTGCACTTGTCAAGGTCATGTGACGTGTGATGTAATTACCTGTCATCTAGAGCAACACTATTGGCTATGAACAGCTCTTGGCCCCACCCTGCTGGTCACGTAAACTAAGTGAAATCTTTCTGTTGCAACTGCAGTGTCTGCAGAAACATCACATGTGAGCCGAATGCGTTGTGTGTGTGTGAATAAAGATAATAAAATAACTACGTTTGAAGTTTTCCTACTCGAATAGAACATTACACACAGCTGAAAATACAATTATTAGCCCCACTTTGAAACATTTTTAAACAATATTTTATTCAAAGTTTGTAATAAAAAATTGAATAAATGTAAATTCACCCCTGCAGCATTATCCCGCCAGCACCATGCTTCACTGTGGGAACCGTGCTCTTGGGGTTGAATGCATATCTCTTTGGCTAAAAAACACGTTTTGTCTCATCTGAGTAAAGACACAGTCGCAGCCTACATCCCTTTTCCTCAAGTTCTCCTCAGCAAACTTCATTCTGGGTTGGAAGCCTCTCTTCTACTGAACTGGAGTCTTTCTAGGTGGGTAACCTCACAGTGACAGACTCCACAGACTATCTTTGTTGAAGTTTGCTCCGTTAAGCTTCACTTGGTGAATTTTTGAGAAAAAAAAAATAAAAATAAATAAATAAATGGAAAAATTGTGAAATTGTCCTGAGCTGTAAATAACACGATGAACGTCTGAATGAAAGAGCGGCACCTTGTTGTTTTCCGTTTCTCACCGGTTTGTTCATTTCGTAGCTTTCAGCTTGTTTGAACATGACTCAGCAAACAGCAGCTGCAGGTTTCCCAGACTGAAGCTGCGTTACGGAGAGCAAAGCTTGACATCTTTCCTCTGCTGCTTATACTTTGAAATGAGACTTTTTAATGGAGTCGGCCGGAGTCTGACAGGGCTGCTGCTGGCCAGTTTCCTCATCTTGGCTTCAGCGATGTACTTTGATTTAGGGGAACAAGAAGAAAAGTGCATCATTGAGGAAATTCCAGAAGACACTCTGGTGACAGGTCAGTGAAGACGAATGATGCTTTTATTCTGCTCTGGCACAGATTGAGGGATTGTATAATCAGGTTTTCTAAGAGCTGGAAAAAACTATGCTTGTAGGCATCAGGCGTACACAGGGAAAACACAAGGCTTCACATGAGTTTCATGTTAACCACAATTTAAATGTAGAATGGAGCATGATTATGGCGTGTTGAAAAATCCTTTTTGAAGCTTTTTGTTGAGATCAGTTCTCCTCTGAGATGACTTTTGAAAACACCAAGAGATGAAAAAGCAAGTCCTTCAAATTTAACCCCATTGCATCAGTGTGTCCTTTTCCATTCAAACGTCTACTTTGTGCTGTTGTCTAAAGTTTTCATGCAGATACTGGAAGTCAGATTAGCAGATCCACATAATTCCTAAATGTGGCTGTTCTCCAAACAGGTGTATTCCTTCTCGAGTACTGGGATGACAGTAGGAAGGGCAGAACCCCACACCTTGGTTTGACCGTGACCGTGAGAGACCCTCAACACTCGGTCTGAACGATTCATCTCTTCATGCTTGAGACACACAGGGGACTCTTACAGTAACCACAGACACCGAGAGTCGCTCTGACCTGTTGTTCCATCTCCAGGTCGTCTTGTTAAAACGCTTCGGGAGCTATGGAAAATTCACCTTTACCTCCCATGCCTCAGGCCAACACTTCCTGTGCGTGCAGTCCAACTCAACGAGGTTCTCCGTGTTTGCTGGAGATCGCCTGGTAGGTTTTTGTGGCCTTCAGGTGTTGAAGTTTATTTGCCAAAAAGAATAGAGTAATTCACAGGGAACTGGGATCAAACTTAAGGTTCTTAGCTTAAGTTTCGCATTCGGTTACACTGAATGAGAAGCGGTTATTTGTTCCGCTAGTTTAGCAACAGTAGCAATAGATTATTCAGAACAGTTTGTGTTATTCGTCTCTTGTTCACAGAGAGTGCATTTGGACGTACAGATGGGGGAACATCCCGTCGATCCATTTGCTGATAAGACAAAGGATACTATGAAAGCGATGGAGTTCAACCTGCAGCATTTGATCGATCAGATGCGACACATCAGCCGCCAGCAAGACTTCCAGAGGGTGAGGAGACCAAGCCGTACCTTATAGCATCACGTTTCCCTAGGTGTTCTCCTCAGCCCCTGGGGGAGTCCTGGATCACCTTGTCGGGACTAAATGTGTTTTTCTCTAAACAGAACCGCGAGGAGAAGTTTCGCCAGATGAGTGAGGACACAAATGGAAGCGTTTTGTGGTGGGCTGTTATTCAGACAACAATACTCCTCTCTGTTGGATTCTGGCAAATGAAAAGCCTCAAAAACTTCCTCATCGAAAAGAAACTAGTTTAACTTCACTTGCACAGTGTCTAAATAAAAGCATTTGATTACAACGTAACTACACTTGTTTTCCCTCTGACATGTAGTGCTTTCTGAAAACATTATTAAAAATATTAACGCTCTTCAAACTGGTTCATATATTATCGTTTTCCTTTTTTCCCTCAGGTCTTACTGTAAACAGCACATTTTAAACAGATGTTGTAACAGTTGCTGAAAAACTGTCAGATGCATCTCACTTTCTTTTTCTCTATTTGATATCATTCAAAATAAAACTGACAACAGCGCTTACACCTGTTTATCTACAACCATCCGCAGACATTAAAACTCATTTTGTGAACTAATTCCAGGAAATGCTGCTGGATCGTATACTGCACTGGGTATTTCGTGAGTAATTCTTTTTATTTCCTGCTGTATACGGTCATCTTTATCTTTGGGGAGCAACCACAGTCCATATTTGGTAGGTGGAAGTTTGTATATTAAATATGTTTATTCATCTGCACAACACGTATGAGTCGGTCAGTAACACAGCTTCGATTTCCACTAGGTTTATTGCTTGTACATTCACTCACTGAAACACAAAGCTGGCAAGTGAGGACCATGTATATGATGGTATTATGTAATACAGAGCTCACTTACTCTTATATAAAATACTCTATGGATTTATAGCGATATACATAATACTTGTATATGAAATCAAGTTGTCACAATATATGTTAAACTTTAAAATCCAAATATACCACATATTATGACATTGTATATTATAATAATCATAATAAATGTATCCCTATAAAACTATAACCATAATACACAATCATAAAGTAGGAATGAACAATGAACTCACCATCCTCTCATCAAACACACAGAATAAGAATAAAAACACAAAATGTTCATACCTGAAACGAAAAGCTGGTGAGGACCATGTACCTCTGTGACCCTCTTTTTTTACTGTAGGGACGATAAAAAAAAACTAATGAATTAGCATGACATCTCAGAAACTTTATATTAATATAAAATAACCTAAATATGTAAATATGAACCCTTTTTAAACACTACATCATATAGTATTCACACTAATATGACTCTAACAATGATCAACGAACTTTAAAATGAAAAAAATGCTCACCAAGTAAAAGGAACGAGAGAGAAACACGCAGCACCGCACAAAATACCGACGGAAAAGGCGCGAGCATAGCACAGCGGAAATACAGAGCCTCAGCGACCACACCCTCTCCCAAATAATCCAATTAAATCACATTTTGTGGAGTTCACATCTAAAGAACCAATGATAATTCATTTTAAATTATTGATCAAAGATTTGATTAAACAAACATAATGATTACATTACAAACAAAAAAAGAGATAATATAATGAAAATTAAACATGAAGTTTCATAAACATAAACATATTACATCCATTGGTGAAGTAAAAATATTGTTTTTAAATGTACTTATTGAGAAGTCAGGGGGCCTAAACAAAGACATGGTAAAAACAAAACCTAATCAACAATAAAAAAAACACTATAGTGCCACACATACAAACATGCTAAAAATGTTTATTAAAACAATAACAAGGCTATTTTTTCAATAGCTTAAATAACATTCAGTTCCAAATATAAAGCAACCGTTTTGGCTTCGTAAAATTAGCGCGGTAGATCTGCGTATGACTACAAATTTCATTAATAATAGTAATAATACTGATCACAAGAACAGTAATATAAACAACACGCATTCGTAACCTTTCCGCCTAAACGTAAATACAGTAAAATACAATTTTTTTAAATTAAAAAAACAACATTAAACGTGTTTGGTTTTGCCGCCTTTTCTTTAGGGAGGAAACGGTCGGACTGCGTGATGTCGTCATCGTCAGGATGAAGTTTACGTCTCAAAATGCGGAGAAATTCATCGTTTAATAAACTGATAAAAGTGTGTACGGTTATATGAGGACGCAGGAGCTCTCGTGATGACGGTAACCTTTTGTAATCTTAACACTATTTGAGATTAGTTAGCAACAGTTGACTGATGTTTTACATTAAACGTCGTTTTAGGAAATTCAAGCAGCAACGGCTGATTGATTGGACGTTATGGCGAAATGAAATCTGTTGCGCATGCGTTCCTTCAACAGTCCGCCAACCATTTACTGTTTTGTGATGAATAAAATTTGATGAAAAACAAATAAACTTTACTACAATGGACTGGCGACCTGTCCAGGGTGTATCCCCGCCTCTCGCAACAAAATGTGTTTTGTTTGTGTTGTTTTAAATTAAAGTCTCGTCGCTCATCTATCTTTCACTTAAGTCAATTCAGACTAGTGTGTATTTCTGTGTCAAACATTATGGGAGTACAAGTGCAATAACAGTGTTTTATATAAATATACGTGTAGATATGTATTTATGTGCAACCTGCTTCATGGATTATCCCGTGGAGGATCTTGTCAGCTAAGAACCTTAAACTGAGGCTACAATTCGCACAGACTCACAAGCAGCGAGTCTGCTTACAAGTGTTATATACATAAGTCATTACATTTTGATCCACTTTCAGCACTTCTGTTTGAGGCGACAGATTTCTTAATAAAATGTTTTGTTTTTCCATATAAAATCAGGAAGAATGTATCTATTTTTAGACGAGAAGATAAGACTAACATTTGTGGAAGGACAGAATTAGTTCTTGCACTTCTTGGCAAACACAATAAATCAGGATGATGTCATCAAACGCTGTTGTGTTCTGCTCTCACAGAACCATGTCTCTGTGGATCAGCTGTAACGCCTGCTTCTCTTCGCCCGGGCCTGCGCGGCAGCTGGCCATCACTAACTGTGGCCACATCGTCTGTAACGTCTGCTTTCAGAGAGGTAGCTCATCAAACCATCACTAACTGACCGATTACTTTCACTCACAATATTCAGAGATGTTGAAAAAGAAGCTTGCAGCATCTGCGGTGGTGCTGATGCTGAGTGAGTAGGTGGTTGGCATGTGTCATCGTTTCTGAGGCGTGATCTATGTAAGGGATTATCCCACACAGAGATTTTCTTAAGCACGTGGATTGTTCATCACGAGAGTGAAACCTGTGCTTTTTTTATATAAAGTTAGTGTTTACTTTGAATTCAAACAAAAATAAACTCTGACACAGACCCACGCTCCAGTTTAGCCAGAGTTGATGAATGCATGGTCTTACAAACAAAAAGCTGTTTGCATATTCTGTTTTTTTTTAAGTAGAATTCAATAAAACAACTTCTTTTAGTTTCAGATGATCATTAGAGTAATGTGTTACCAGTCATGACTCTTATAACGAGCAGTTTAATCATTAAATCATTACAGATGCTGCAAATACACGTTATTTCTGTAATAAATAAACCGGAGGATTATTAAACATTATTTATTTGGTAACTTTTAGTTATATTTACATCTTTTAGAAACACCATCTAAAAATCTGCTTCATGTTGTTCCCAAACCTTGGTGTGAACTTCATGCTTCTCAGAACCCGCGAGACTGCAAACCACCTACTGGAAAGATAACAGATAACGAAGCACTGCCCTCTGCAGGAAACTGATGGAATTCAGTGTTTTTTTTCCTCCTCAGGAAAGCAGGGCTTGTGTCTCATTTGCAAAGCAAAGTGTAAGTTTTCTCCCCTTAGCGAGAAGGTAAGATGTCCGGTAGGTTGGATAGGTGCTGTGATGAACAAGCTTGGCTCTAATCCGAGTGTTGTTCTCATAGAGCAGCTCAGATGTTCAAATACTCTTCTCTGATATCAGCAGCGTGGCAGTCAAGTACTTCTCAGAGATAAGCAAGGTAAGCTTGGATGTCCCGGGGAGACTGCGGATGCTGGTGAAGCAGAGTTTCAAAGATCTTCTGTTTTCTGTGCTTCGAAGGTCGTGAAGTTCCAGACCAAACACCAGAAACGATTACTGACCCACTACGAGCAAACGGTGAGATTGTCCATCCTGAGTTTGGTTATTATTCTCGAGAGAGCTCTGAGGTCAACAAAATAACTCTGTCATGTTTTTTGGATCGTGCTTCGTGTCGTTTCTTAATGGAACTGGAAGAGACCGTCCCCAAACGGCAGCAACTGCTAATATATGCGAGGATCCTTAACTCTTTTATATTAACTATTTTTTGCGGGGCTTATTCTTCGTATGCTGATGAAATATTCATTTGATTTGTGTTGTTTCATTTTTGTTTCACTAGTCCAAACGTAATCCGCTGCATCACGACTACGATTGAGATCGACTGTAAACACAATCCGAGAACAGCACATGGTCGAATAGTATATTATTAAATTAAAATACATTTACAGATGATGAATTTATTAGAGAATCTTATTTATTTTTTATTATCACAGAAATATGACCGTTGTGTGGGTTTGGGTTTTCTGCAAGGTGTTTGCAACTCAATTTGTGGAAGTAAAGAATATAATTTAAATCTTGCGTGCAGGTTGAACGAATGAAGGAGGAGCGGCTGGAAATGAAGCTGGAGATGCAAAAGATGTCCGAGTAAGAGCTCCGGTAGAACTAGTAACTAATGCATATCTAGTAACTCAGACGTAGCTTTTCTTTTACAGGAAGATTGTAGAACAGCAGGCTTACATTTCAAAGTTAGAGATGACCGTTCACAGTCAAAGGTACGGCGTGTCCCGGTACATCTGAACATGGCTCTCTTCATCTGTTGAAATCATTTCTCTAAAATGTATTAAACGTGTTGATGTGGCTCTGCAGCCGGATGCTGTAGGATTGTGTTTAATGCTGAGCTTTCAATAATATCTTCACAGCGCGAGACTCTCATCACAAATGATCCGGGACGTGCAGTCTGCGAACCAAACACAAGGTTTGCTTTATTTACAGAAATATCCCTCAGTACTGTAAATGTCATAAAGTCATCTTTCACATCAAAATATTACTTTTTCTTTTTATAGATAAAGTCTATAGAGAGCAACTTTATCTGTCTGTCTATCTATCTGTCTGTCGACGTCTGGCATATTCGAATGAGTTTTTAATGAACGCGGTGCTGTGCTGGGCTTGGTTCAGAGGCGGGTCACAGAGTTGATTGTATTTAATCAGAACGCCTCTGATGTTTTCGTTTTGACGCTTCTGTTGTGTTTGTGAGCGATCACCTGTACTTTACTGTGTTTTTCAGCTTCAGCGATGAACAACTTTCCCTTTTCCTCTCCGTTCTCGATGTCACAGGCTTTGTGCGCCACCCCCCGGTAAGCCCTGGAGTATAAAGAGTAAACATGAAGAGGTTTCCACATTGAGGCTGGTTTAGGGTCTGGTCGATGGTTCAGATGGTAAAGCTCTTGATGTTGCTTTCAGAGCTGAGCGGACGGGATCTGACAGCAGGGGGCTCTCTCACAAAGTAAGAGTCTTTTTTTGTGCTCCTCGTTCATCTTCTCCACCAAAGCTCTGTTTGACCTCGCAATCCTCGCTTTCCTCTAGTCAGACGCGGTTTTTCTCAGAAGCTCACCGTCGAGCGGCCGCATGGGTGAGTCTGGGCTCGGACACACAGAAAACCATCAGTGTTGTTTTCATGGTTCCAGTATAGTTACTCTAACCCATGCTCTGTAATTATTAGCCAAGTGAGGAACTTCCTGTCCGCTCAGAGGCCACAGATCCATCACAACTATCATGACACCGGCTCTAAAAACCCTTTTTACCTCGATTTGGTTCATTTTTCCACACCGCTCAAACACTGCCCGCACCTTTACATTCTAATTATTCACATAAACTAGAACATGAACCCAGGAAACATAATTGCTTTATTATTATATATGGTATCTGTTCGCTTCTGTTCTATTCTAATAACTACCGGTATTTATGACGTTATTCAAAGTTGAACAGTAAGAGTTCTGCACTAAACACAAATGTATTTTACAATAAAAGTCTTTATAGCAAACAGAACTATGTGCAAACAGCACCCAGAGCCTTCAGCGTCCCAAAGCCTGCGTTTGTGCAGTGCATCCAAACAGAACTACACCCGCTGCAATCCTCCTCCTCCTCCTCCTCCCAGTTCTCTAGTTTATTCTGGTGCAAAAATCAAGAAAGTTTACTGGTGAAACATGCCACCAGGAGGCGTACGGCACACAGATATGATTCCTGCAGCGATAACCAGCTCGCACATGTGGAAATAGAGCCAATTAAAATCTCGGGGATGAAAGCAGCGCTGCCCCCTGTAGGCAGAGTAGAGTCTGTGCAGAACTGTTTGTTCTCTAAAATATTAATATACTTCAAGGAAAATGTTTGTAGAGGTTTATTACGAAACGGTAAGAATGAACGGCGCACGCGTGATGCTCCTTTACGAGGTTTACAGATGAGTCTTGCACCAAGACGAAGCAGTGCCTCACCTTCAGGTTCGTCTTATTCCTGCGAATCTTTCTGCTGTTCGTGTCACGAAGCACAAATTATCTACAGCTTCCACTGCGAAGCTCCTAAAACCACGGTCCTCGTAATCCAATTATCAATAAAAAAAGCAACAAAAACAATAAAAAATTGTTTCATTAATAATAAGAAACTACGAGATCAATAATACATGGTGATCATCTATAGTAAAATGTTTTATTAGAGCTCCATCTATCGCTAGGTGTTTTTAACTAGGAGCACTTTCTGCAGCTCTGGAACTATTCGAATCACTGCGTCGTTTCACGGTGTGCAAGCGTTTCATCCGCACATCCCTTCATCATTACACTGGAACAAACAAAGAATCTTGTTTTGAATAAGAATCATGTTATTAATTTGCTGCCACTGGCCTCAAACGATAAGCACAAAGAGATCTGAACTGAATAATGAGTGCTGCCGGACCCTTGGCGTTCCCCCAGTCGGCCACCAGCAGATCCCATTGGCTAATTAGGATTCATCGAGGAGGATTGAGGAGAAAAACACACGAACAGTAATGCAACACAGTTTTTGGTGGCCCTGACGTCTCGAAAGCAGCCCTTCTCTCTCTCTCTCTGATATCATCAGTCTTTTCATGTCGTCCGGCTCTTTACTTTGTTCAGCAATGAATGGTGTCTTCCATTAGGTTCGGTTCCTCTCAGAGCATCAAGCCAGAGCCATTCAACCCCATTCAGAGCTTCTGTCAGGTATTTCTTCCTCTAAAGAATGACTCCAGTGTCTTGTGTCTTGGTAAAGTGTTCAGTCGAGGTATAAAAACACCCGGAGTAACACAAGAGTATCCTTTACCGCAGAGAGCTCTCCAGTGGTCTACGGGAGCCCATGATGAGTCCGTCCTATGCCGGGGACTACCGCCGGGGGTCGACCCCAGTGTTCAAGCTGCCTTTAAAATTCCCCTCCGGGTTTCCTGTGACGCCCCCGTGACACGGACTCAATGACTGTAGCCGCCGTATGCTGCAGGAGAGCAGCGGTGAACACCTGCGCTCGTTTCGAGAACGTCTGTCGTTGAATGTTAATGACTTTTTGATCTTGTGTCAGAAACATGTTCTGATGATCAGAAGCTGCCTGCTCTCCGAGCCGTTTCCCCGCTCTCACGCCGATGCCGTCACCGGACGTGTTCAGACCTGTTCACACTGAATAAAGCGATGCATTTGCCAATCCGCATTCATGCTTTTCTGTCGTCTCTTGTTTCTGAAGTCTCAAAGATTGTTTTTCCAGCGGAGGCTTGTTTTGTTCGATTAAAAATTGATGAAATAATTACGAGCGTGCGTTGTTCTTTCAGTTACAGCATCAGTGCCTCTTCCTTTCTGCCACACAAACGTCTCTATAGCCTCTCTGACATCATGGCTGTGTGCTTTGGCACCATTGTCCTGCTGAAATCAACCTCGTTGTTCTTGACTTGTTTCTTGGTATTCACACTTTCTCGTCTCAGCCTTGACTTGATCTCAGCCGGCCATGGTCTTAAATTGTCTTGATCTGGATACTCACCAGTCTTAGTCATGTACTCGTCTTGACACCAGGGTTGTGTCTTTGATACTTTCTGCTCTACTGACCCGAATGTAGTGAAGACACCCCGGAGTACCCCAGCGCACCACCACCATCCCAGACAGAGCGCTGAGTGACTCTTTTTAATAACGTATTTTTATTAAAACATCCTGAGCGGCCAATGTGTCTCTCACCACCCGCTACAACACTCTCTGGTGTCTTGGTCTCAATCATGGCTTCTCTCAATACTCTTGGGTCTCGCGAGGATCTCCTGCTTTCGCTGATGGCTCATAGACACATCCTAAAGATAAAAATGTCATTATGTGAAGCGTGTTCACAGTACTAGATCTAGAGAGCGTGACATTTCAAAGGTTTGAGTTTCACACGCAGCGGATGGTAGAAAGAGAGCTTTTGTTTTAAGTTGTGGTTCTTAGCGTTAATGGTCCCATCACTATGAAAGAATTTGAAGCTTTCTCTTGATGTGATCATTCTTTCTCTTTGGGATTTCCTGCTCCGTCCAGAACATGGCAGGTGTGAGATGTGTGTGAATGGAAGTGACAATCATCGTCACCCGGCTTGTCGTGATCTGCCCTAACTGCGAAATCTTTGTGTGTTTGTTGTTTCGCACAGTATCTGTCGGTTTAGGGAAGACGCAGTGCTCTGAGAGAGCGCTGAGGTGTGAACAGACACACTCTGCTGCTTCAGAGGGATTTAGGGTAATTTACTGCGAGAGCAAGAGTGAAATTCAGCCCTCGGCTACGCTGTCATTGTGTCAAACAGCCGGAGAAAATGATAAATCAGAGTTCCTTTGTACAGCCCCGGGCGTACAAATGAGTTGTGCTGCTTCACTGCGATAAAGCAAACAGTTCGAGAGCGGCAGAAATGATTGTCCAGCGGTAAAACACTGAGAGGCTTTGTGCTTTCAGCCGTAATGAACTGAGTTATGGGCTCGCGCCAACATCTTGAAGCACTTTAGCTCAAGCAGGTAGAAGTCAGATTCATGGCTCCTTTGTGATTGAAATGAAGCCACGTTTGTTTTGGATGCTGCAGAGATACGCCTCTATCGAGTTCAGTTTCAAAGAAAAAAACCCTCTTGGTTTAGGCTGCAGTGCATTAATGGCCAGACGTGAATGCAGTCCCCAAGTGTGCTATTCCTCCACCTACTCCATGATCAGGTCACTCGTGATAGTGTGAGAAGTACAGTGGTATGCAAAAGTTTGGGCACCCCTGTACATTTTCTTTTATCTTTTATAAATCATCAGTTTCTCCTTGCGCTGAATGATGCACAGCAAGATGAAGCTGTAGGTCTTAGGAGCTGGTCTGTGGGTTGGGTTTGGGTTTCTGTGCCTCTGGGAAATGACCAGCGTTATACAAGTCATGGCTTAAGACCTACATGTAGATCCACAAAGCACTGGACCTCAAGGTTCTAATGCTTTCTCAGGAGACCACACTCCTGCATCCCTCTGAAACCTGTTGAGATCTTCGGTTCTGAAATCTGTGATGTTGTAATAAGAGCAGTCTGGAGGAATCGTGTGTCTGAGGTGATTCCACTAGGAGCTGAGCCTCTATCGAAGGGGGTGTTCTCTTCATGGGTGGAGGTGCTGGTTTCTCTCACTGGACTCCCCAGGAGTTGGTAAATCTTGAAAGAGTTGGGTCACTCCTTTGAGGACTCTCGAGGGTTAAACAAGATCCAGCCGGGTTCAGAGCCGCATCAAGCGTAGATGTTTGTGCTCCAGAGACGTCTGAGAAGGTCACGTTACAAGTGCAGACAACCCTCGCGTTCACGACCTCGGAGTAATTACAGGAAATGAGTTAAATGCAGAGGATGCCCTTGGATGATCGCTTTTAATGCAAACAATATGTGGCAACACCTGCCAAACACAATGACGGCACTTCCTCCGCGCTCATCTCAATCCTCTGCTTTCTTTCAAAAGGCAAACGAGGGATCAACGGCTTCGTGGAACTTCCTGTCGGCTCTCTGCACTAAGATGATAAGCATCTGTTGTAGATGCTGGTGTTTCTGCAGAGGGGGACGGACGGGTTGAGGTTCGACAGTGTGCAGCACAGATGTCCCGCATGAGAAGGGCTTTCGTGATGTCAGCGAGGCTGTGAAGAGATTCCTTCCTCCGAGGCGGCTTGGCAGGATGTGTAAAGAAAGGCGAAAGACAACATAAAGATTAAGCTGCTTTTGTCATGGTTCTGTGGCAGACTTTAAAGGCTTTTGGCTTCCAGACAAGATTTTCTTCCTCCTCGCATCGTGCTCTCTTTGTGAGCAAGGTAAACAGTCGAGGAAAGCGTTGTTTGGACAGAGGAGTGTTTTTTCATGTTCACTCTTTCAGACGCTGGCTTTGTTGTTGAGGGCATTATGAGAGTTTGAAAGGAGGCAAACAGAGGGTTGGCTCTTTGAAAGGAGCAGCCAGGTATTTCCAGGTGTTGGCGCTCATGGCTTCCGTCTCGTACTCGTCGCTACACGAAGAGCCGCTGCTGCAGAAAGAAGCAGATAAAAGCTTGTATAACAGATTCCTTCCGGAACTCCCTGAAGAGTCACCATTCATGCTTTCAGGAGAACGTCCATCCGTTTCAAGGAAGAAACAGAGCTCTTGCTTTCGTTGCGTTGCTAGCAGAATTCTCCACTGACCGACGGAGCCATTTGTCTTCGTTTCATATCTCATTATATATTTAGTTTCCATCTAATGGCGGATCTTTCGTTCCGCTATGGAACTTAATTCTCGTCACAGATATAGGAAAGAAGTTCTTCATCGAGTGAGTTCCACACACTCAGCAGATCTCCGCTAGAACAGTGATGTTCGGCGCTGTCCTCCGCAACACAGACAGTCATCACCACAAGTTTGCCAATCGAACAGAGCTGTGGATAAAATGTATTTTAATGTTTCATCGCAAACAAACATATATTTTAACATACAACAGTCCGGACTGTACAAGATTGTCCATACAGAAGAACGAATCACGAGCTTGATATATGCTACATAGCTTACAGTGCGGCTAGGGGAAGACGATGCTATGGAGATTTGGATTCAGAGTTCGCCCAGCTCAAATAATCGAACCGCTGCAAATAAATTAAACAGGTCAGAAAGTGAAACGGTTCTAAAGCTTCTTCGATCTCCTGGAGAGATCTCTGGGTTAAGTGCGTTCCTGTTCTCCGAGCGTCGAGTCTGTGAACGGTAACGAGCAGTCAGAGGCATTTACATTCTTCATTCTAGTGGTCGAGCTCAGGAGATATCTCTCCTCCTCAGAGGAACGGCGGGATTGCAGTGAAAGTCAAAGTTAACTTTCGAATGTCGGGCGTAAAGAAATAAATCCTTCGTGAAAATGATAACAATCCACTGAAAACGAGCCTTAGAGGAAGAACGGGATAAAGAAAAACCCTGCCAGAACAATCTGTTGCATCTGTGATTTTCATAACGTAAGTTCAGTTTAGTTTCCTCTAAACCAAAGAGTTTTCTTTTTCAATATTTGCTTTTGTTCTTAAAAATTTTGTTTTTCACTTCTGAATTTTCCTCAAGGTCACTATAGACATTATAAAAACACTAGACACAACATCCAGGGAACCACCTCCCTAGTAGGGTCTACACAAACCACAAGAAGTTGCAGATTTTTAGAAAAAAAAAAAAAGTTTTTTTTCTAGCGCTATAAATGTGAGCAGAGTTTCTATTTAATGTCTATGGTGCTCATCTTCAGGTGGCAGTGTCTCAGAGCTTCTCTGGATCTGCTCTTGGTAAATGTTTTAGTGGTTTATTTTAACCGCAGCCATCGCTTCAGGCGTTCACTCTCCCGCTCTCGACACGGATGTGGATGTGAATAAACTTTCCGTCCGCATGAAGAGGAAGAGAAAACCAAAGATGGCTTCGGCTCATAACTCATTTTTAGGATTTTTGTTTTCGTATTCAGCACAAAAGGGAATATCAGTAGAAGAACAGTACTTTAGTGTTTTTGTCATTTTTAAATGAACACAACGCTAAACCTCACTCATAGCTTTAGCCGTGCTGGACATAGAGTTTCTAAAATAACAGATGCTTTTGTTTCTGCAAAACAACACAAACAGCTCCTGCTCCACTCAACGAGGAACTAAAGCTGGAGCTCACGCTTGTGCAAACTATCTTCTTCTGCATGCAAATGAAGATCTAAAAATCCTTTCGGCCCAGTCCAAGGGCTTTCAAACATCCTGCTTAGCATCGAAGAGAAGCGGAGTCCGAGAGGCATCATCATTTGTTCGTTCCTCTGCGTTCTCTCCTCGAGATGCTGAACATCGCTCCTGGACTCGAAGCCTGACGAATGCTAACATTGGTAGTGGATGTGTTGGTGCTGGTGAACTTTGCCGTCCACGTGAGAGTGGGAGTGCGTGTGAATGTCTGAGTAGCTTTTGGGGAAGACTTTGGGCACAGCCTGTGCCAGGAGGAGCTGCTGCTGCTGCTGAGCCAGGTACTCCTCGTAGGAGGCCGAGGCCATGCAGTCTTTCTCCTGACGCTCCCGTGACGGCTGTCGATGACCGTTGGGCAGCGTCTGCCCCGAGATGATGGCTCCAGAGGAACAGTGTTTTCTGGACTGGCAGAACCAGAGCAGAACGCTTCCCAGAATGAAGACGACTCCTGCAGGGATGCCAATGATCACAGGCCAGGGGAGGATGGGAGGCATCACCGACGGGATGGTGGAGAACGGTGGCTTTGGGTCTGTATAAAAACACAGGTAAGAACATGGATATAGGGGAGGAACGACAGGTGGAATTTGTGACACTTCCCAAAAAACAGAATTTTTCCAGTCTTTACAGCTGCAGCTTCCCGGCTTTTACTCAGAGTATAATATGAATTACATTGTTAATATTTGGCTTCAAACTTCACGTAACTGAGAAATCAAAAAGCACGAGTATTTAGAACATAGCATTTTTAGTCTACGGCACATAACTCGAAGATTCCTCTGTAAGGGAGCTTTTTCAAGATCACTTTAAATGTAGCGCGGAAGCGAATGATTGAGACTCACCCGGCAGCACGGTGAGGAAGGCACTGCGGAAGCTGTAGCCCATGGTGTTTGCCCCCAGGCAGATGTACATGCCCGCGTCCTCTTCCTTGGCTCTAGTGATCAGCAGCTTGTTCAGATAGGAGCCGTCGGGCCGAGACCATACGTCCCCCGTGGGCAACACCACAAAGTGATGGTCTCCCACCTCGATGGTAGAGTTGTACTTGCTCTCTTCCCCAGGCTCCACTCTCTTCAGCCACTGGATGACTGGCTTGACATCACTGCGCACCTTGCACTGGAACGACGTGGTGCCGCCGTAATCCACCGTGGTGTTGACCGGATGTGTGCCCGTCAAGATTGGCTTGGAGTTGGTGCGTTCTGTAATTACAAACAAAGATTTTAGTTTGGCTTCTCCAAACAGCTTAGAATAATATTTTGTTTCACAAAACATTAATAACGCGAGGCTGAGAATCTGGTCTGGACTCTTCCCCTGGTTCCATTTTCCACACTTCCTGTTTTGATGAAATTTGGTCCGCTTCATCCACTGAACATCTCAATAAAAAGTTCTGGATTTAAATTTTTGATTGACTGTTGAATTCTTTAACGTGTTTTATTTAGCCATTGATCGAAATATAGTATTTACTCTTTCTCTGGATCACGCCGAGAACATTATTACCAATTCATCTGGCATTTTTATATCCTCCCAGATTGTTTGACTTAGAGTTTTGTTAGTCATGATGCTTTCTGGGGAAATGTGCATGTTGATTCTGAAGCTGTGTCTTAGCAAAAGTTTGAAGTATTGGCACCAAACTTGGTGCGAGTCTTCGGTGGCCAACACTGAGCCCGAAACATCATTTGTTGACAGCGCCACCTAAAGTAAAAAACTATAACTCATCCAAGTACAGACAGCTGTT
Source organism: Danionella cerebrum (assembly GCA_007224835.1). NCBI lineage: Eukaryota > Metazoa > Chordata > Actinopteri > Cypriniformes > Danionidae > Danionella > Danionella cerebrum. Next base: position 142,824 of record SRMA01025159.1, read on the forward strand.
GATGCTTTACCTTCTAAAAGCCGTATTTCATCACTGCTTGGTAGTTTTTTAATGACTTTTGTTTGTAACCGAGGCTCCTAAAAGGATTTCTTTAAAACCCTTTCATGACTGAAATGCAGCGTTCACTCTGTTTCTCAGATGTGTTCCAGCCTTCTGCTGCAGATTACACAAGACACATATTTGACTGATGACAAATCAGTTTACTGTAGCTGTCTGCTGGCGCTCACTGTTAAAGTTGATTACTGCTGCTGTGGATTAATTCTGCTAATAAAGTTTGCTGCTGTTGTTTGGAAGAACTGAGTCAATCATTCCAGTCAAACAGTGTGCCAGATTTCATTCGAGATAACAGCTTTTGAACAGCGCCGTCTGCTCCCTGTGAACAGAAGAGAGGAGGACTCACGGATGACTTCTACTTTGTAGGTGGCGTTGATCTCCCCCACACGGTTGGACACTTGACAAGTGTATTTGCCGCTGTGTTCAGGCATGAGGTTCTTTAGGCTGAGGGTCCACTTCTTCTTGCGGCCCTCGCCCACCTCTTCTAGCGACAGAGGCCTGCTGTCTTTCAGCCAGACGATATCCGGTCTGGGGTTCCCGCTGGCCGTGCACTTAAGCCTCACCGAGCTGCCCACCGGCCGGGCGATCACACGCTTCCTCATTTTGGCAGGCTGTGTGAAGCGGGGCCGCACTAGAACGAGACGAGAATAAAGAATGGTGTTGGAAATCAGAAACCTGATTGGAGCAGGCGCTTTACTGCAGACTTTAATGAAACTGCGTGGAACTACTAGATCATGTGTAAATATCTGAATACAAAAAAAGAAAGAAATGCAAACGTTTATGTGATCGTTAGGGAGGGAACACAAATGGGAGCGAGCACATCTTCAGCCAATCAGGGGCTCGTTTCTCCCAGTGTGAGAGAATACAGATCCACTGACTGTACTAAATTATTTACAATTGATTCAAACAAAAAGTAATAATTAAAACCTGGTTTCTGCAAAATAATATCTCCCCAGAACAAAATATTCTTCAATCTGCACAAGGACCGCGTTCTGTAAAGCTGCTTTAAATCATCTGCACAAAAGCGCCAAAGAAATAGATTTGAGTCATTGCAACAATTAACAGCTTAAATAAAGAAAGGAAGCAAGGCAGCAGGATTCATCAGGAGAGTTTACACAGCACGGCTAACATTACAGAAAGAAAACAAAGCAGAAGGAATGGACACCAAGCGGCTAAATGTAGAGAGCGGAGCTGCAATCAGACGAAACGAGCAGCAGCTCCAGAGCTTTGAGTCGAGTTCACGCTCTCTGCAGACTCTGAACAAACACAGCAAATACAACAGCAGAGCAGCAGCCATCGGCAGCGGTACAAAAACAAGCAGGTCGCGGCTCTTTGAACGCTGCCGCTGTTAGCAGTGTTCCGATAGCAAATCAGATGCCAGGCGGCGGAGGGGAATGGAATGCTTCCCCCTCATGCCTCACTTAAATAGCCTGCTCTTTGGCTTGTCGAATGCAATTACCAAAGCAAACACTGGGGTTCGTGGGAAGGAGCCTGTGACTGCGGGAGGTAATTTGGGGACTGTACCACCATAGAACCACCTCTACCGGTCAGTCGTGTCTGGTTTGGAGAAGGGGTTTAATGGGGCAATGCCGAGGCGAGGGGCTGTACCCACCGTTCACAAGCCCAGTTTCCATTCAGGCGCCTCATGCTTTCCGATATCCAGAGATAAACCTCAAGCACGCAGCATTCAGTCACATTGTGTGAAGACCAGAATACACTGAGGATTTAACAAATCTGACCGCATCATGTGCCAGAATAAGTGTGTGTGTCTAAATCAACACTAATCAGATAAAGGAATAGCAAAATATAAGATAATTAAGAATGAAACAAACATTTTTATATATTATCTTGTGCTTGGAAAATAACGACCCGAGAAGATTTACTAACAGAAGATAACTGAACATGAGTCGATGCACGAGTGCTAGGGAGAACATGAGGAAAAAGGCAAATATTTTGTGAATAAAGGAGTGAAACGTTTTGTAATAATGATGCATGAGTTTCCTGTTCTCATGTAAAATATGAAACTTGATATAAAAATATAATATTTCAAGGTAAGCATTTAATTTACCGCAAAATAATAACATATTATTTATTCATCCAACCTGCTTATTCCCTATTTTGGGGTCACAGGGGTCTGCCGGTGCCAGCGCACATTGGGCGAGAGCCGGGGGTACACCCTGGACGGGTCCCAGTCCATCGCAGGGCAACATACACGCACACATTCACACCTGAGGGGATTATTCAATGAATCTAACAGCATATTTTTGGGATTGTGGGGGAAACTGGATACATACATTAGGATAAACTAATTTTAAACATTACATGCATTGTATTTATTTGCATATAATTTGCATTCCTTATTACTTTCCTCCAGACACGTCTCGTACCGCAGCCAAAGGTAACGTGTGGTGTTTTATAAAGACAACAAAACAGTAACTTTCCAAATCTCCTCCCGTTTAGATGAAGCACACCAATTGTTATTTAAAATAACTACGAGAAAACGACGGTCAAACAACAGCAATGCTATTTGCGTTTAATATAAATGCTGCTGAATGTTGTATGTGAAGATAACCAAAGGTACAAATGTAAAGCAGAAATATGCAATGCATTCTGGCGAAGGGGATGTACGAGATCTTACCCAGTTTGGCCGTCAGGTCGGTGGAGGACTCGCTTTCCCCAGCTGGTCTGGCAGCATCCTTCCCAGCGCCGGAGTCATCTAGATATAAAAACAGATTTCCACTGTAACACTTCCACATGCTCATCATCGATGCAAGAATAAACGGGGATCACAAGAATAATCACTGGGACCAAATCTGATTCCTGACCCACGAGCAAACATGACCCTCTGAGAGCCTCCGGTTTCTGATCTCAGGTCTGTTGTGTTGGAATAAAACCAGAAGCGTAGTGACTCAAACACGGAACAGTTCCTTGTTACCTGGCTCTGATCTTGGGCCACTATGAGCTGCATGGACGGAACATGTTTGAGACGGGTGAGCATTAAACGTTTGAGAGGAAACAAGCTGCTCCCTGCTCGTCCGTTCATCTCAGACTGGTTTTTGAAGCGGTTAGAAACTGTCAGCAGAAGGGTTTGATCTGAGCGTGCTCACAGTTGATCACGAGAGGTTCAAGGAAAAGGCGTGATGTTTCTGAACACAACATACTCATTACGCTGTCATTCGTGATGTCTTTGGCAAAGGGGGCGATGAAACCAGAGACAACCATCACCAGCGAAAGACAATGTGGTTTGTTAGCTGTTACCTTAGTTTTGATTTATTGAATTCCAGCAGCGGCTCATGGAAACCATTACCCCTCCGCTGCAGCACTGCTCTACATTCACAGCCAGCTCAGCTCTAAACTGTGAGCATTTACGAGCCGTCGTCACAGCAGAGACTCTATGACATCAGTGACTAGCTCAGCAGTGAATACCTCTAAAGGGTTGAGATGTTCACCAACAGAGTCATGTTTGTGGGGCTCGTGAACACTTCCGGTCGGGAAAAACTCAACTTTATTTATAGAGCACCATCACACAGCCATAGCGGAAACAAAGTTCTGTACAGAATCATCCATGCTGGCTTGTGAAAGTGCCATTTTTAAAATGTTACTATGTTCCTATTTGAGATATGGATATGCAAAACTGGTTTCTATAGCTATGAAGAAAAACATGACAGAATTTGATATACACTGTCACCACGACCACGAGTGATATAAATAACCCCAATGTCTTTATGATTTCCTAAATCTGAACTTTGGTTTTGCCAAATTGGTTGCTGGGATAAACAGGCTGAGGAGTCAGTGAGATAATATAATGTTGCCTTTGTCTCAATAAGTTATAGAAACAAACCCCCACGTCTCTATCATGTACCAATGCTAAAGCAGAGCTCAGAAAATACATTGTCATACAAACTATAACATAAACAAACCTCCTTTAGTGTTCACTTCCTTTAGTGGTACCAGTCTGGAAAGATATAGCAACCCCAGTCAGACCAGTTTGAATGTTTTGACAATGTTTGGTGGCTGTGGCTTGAATGGTCTTGGGGGAGATGCGTTTAGAATCATTTTGTCTGAAGCAAAAGACGAATAACAATGAGTTGACTATGACAAAATTAGTTCTTACTCACCTCTGTACAGGGTATTTTATCAAAATTTATGCCTAATTTCCCTCAAACGTTTCCAAGTTTGATTGGTCAGAACAGCGCAATTACTTAACGGCATCTGGAGACGTTCAAGGAGGAAAAGCCTTGTGAGATCATTTCCTGATCTGCTCCAGTTGCTCCAGCACTGACCTGTTCCCTACAGTCACATTCTGGGTCAGCCACAGACATTCTTCCTCTGGCACAAGCCCCAGCGAATCCACAGCCGGAATCCACTCCTCAGCCGGGGATTTAGAGAGGCCTTCTCTCCTGAAACTGAGGCCTGACCCGGCATTAAGTGTTTCCGTTTCTCTTTTAAAGATTACCAGAGGAGGAGGAGAAACGGCTCTGATACAGATGTTGTCTTTCCCCTTCAGCCGAATTCTCATTACAAAAGAGTAGCGCGTCAAACTCCTATTGTCAAATCTGCCCATAGAACCCTTGCCCGCACTACATTTACATTTCTGCATTTGGCACACGCTTTTATCCGAGGCGACTTACATTTGAAAGAATAAACACATTTTTTGTAAGTTCTTGCTTTCCCTGGGTCACCAGTATGCATTACCAGTAATAAAGTTTACAAACATCAAGGTTAGGTCACTAAAAAAACCTCAGAAAAAGTGATTCGACTTGAAAAAAAGAAGGCAGCAGTGGGAAAGCAGTGATTGATTGTGAGGAAACACATCTGTCCTCTGATTGACAGCCAGTGTATTAGTCAAAAAAATCAAGAAGCCCTTTGTTCCAAATAAACATTTTCACACGCATTATTGATCTAAAATGTGACAGAAATGTCAAGAGTGGAGCGTAACGTGATTCAGAGCTTGCCAGGCTCAGCTGGAGCTCCGGATGAACAGCACGTTCTCCTCGAGTCTGCAATCCCTCTCTGCTTTATATCATGTTCGCACTTCATTCATAAGCCAGGGAATATGAAAGCCAGCGAGTTCCCAGCTTTTTCCATGTATGGATTCACCGCTGGATGGTCACGGCACGAAAGAAAACCGCTCACCCACACCACAGCAGACCGAAACCCTCGCTCATTGTTCTTCCAAACAGAACCTGCTTTCAGCTTTCGAGAAAGCCTTTGCTTCATGCTGGGAGCGCTGAGGACATGGCATCCAGGGTTCTGGTGTTTGTACACTAATTTAGCGACGAAACTAAAAGCATTAGGAAACTTTAGAAGGTCGGCATGTAAAACACATCCATAAAACATGCCTTTGAAATAACAGGGCAAAAGCGTTCCCCACAGCGGCAGCTTGAAAGTCACCGAACGGCTTCTCTCCATGCTGAGCTTGAATGGAAGATGTGAAGAGGATTCATGGGATGTTTCCAGGGGGCTGGAGCAGGATTCCACTTTCACGGTCTACCCTGGGCTCCCAGCTGCCGGCCTGTAACTCTAGCAAGCTTCAAGGACCGGACGGAGATTTACCGAATTAACATCTCTCACATATCGATCGCATGCCGCTCCATTTGAAACAGACACCTTCTGCTCTGCACTTGGAATGAACCTCTACTCAGCCCAAATTATTTAGAAGAAGGGGTTCATAAAGAAAAGCAAGAGATGGAGAGCTGGTTCCTCTTCAGCTGAAATAAAATCTTAAAAGAAAATCTTTTCTCACAAACTCTGATGTTCACTCGAGGAATATCTGGGCTGTTGTTGAGCTTCATGCTCCATCAGTCTGTAGAGCTCGCTGAGAGATAAGAACTGCAGCTCTCAATCGTTTTCAGCCTCAGGTTGCCAGATAAATACATCTACTCATGTATTCAGTTTTTCTGATGAATTGTTGAGCAAAGGAATGTTGTTGTTACAAAGGAATGTTTATTGAACTTTATCTTCTTGCATTCTTATGCAGCAACCATGACAATGATAAAACAGATGGAGTAAAGATGACAACAAGTAGCAGATAATTGTAATGATTGCATAAGCTCTACACCATCAAAAGTGAAAGACACGAGGAAGAAATACGAAGATGAACAGCTCTTGATCTGCATCTAAAGGAAGAAGGATCCATTCTCTCTGGCATCACACACTTGTTTCCTCCAGGTTTGCAGGACTATGGCGTCACTCATGAGTTCGCCCCACAAAGGCCTGCAGGAAAGGATAAAGGCTCGGTCTAATGAGAAGAGATTCTTCCACTACACTAGCTACCAACCACAGAGGAAAGAAAAGCTATTATGGAGCTCTAAAAGAGTGGAAACTCTGCATAGGTGGGCAGGCACTGGGCTCAAAAGGATTGAGGCGCCTCCTTCTGAGTCAGACCTTTGGTTTCTTCTCTGGGAACAATGGTGGAACAAGCTTAATCCTTGCCGGCTCATAATGAGCATTAAGCTTTCTTTTCACTGTGAAAATGTCCTTCTTAAAAGTGGTGCTAATGCCCCGGTCCTTTTCAGGTCCAGCTCTGCTCCTGCTCTCTCTCCTCTGTTGTCCTGCTCTCTCAAGTGTCCTGAGATGAAGATGAGATGTTCAAGATGCGTGAGAATGCTCAGGATTTCCCTCCTTGATCAGAAGCTTTGAGACACTGGAAAAGGAGTATTTTTCTTCAGGAAGCCGACTGCAACCTTTTAAACATCTCTGCAGGCTCCAGCTGACCAGAACTCAAACACCATTCAAATCAAGAGAAGATGAGCCTCAAGCCACAGATGAGGCCGCACAAGAAGCCAGACGTGTGAGGGGCCAAAGCAAATGACACAAAATCAGCTTATGAAGCTAGGGGCAGAACGAGGGGTTCAAAATACAGCTGGGCATCCAGCTGACACCACGGGTTTATTTACACGGAACTTCTAATCTGAACAAAATACATCAACACAATCCCCTCAGATTTTATAAACTAATATAGACCTGGACTCTCGTGACGGAGCAGGCTGCAGGCAGTCTCTGCAATCGGAGCATGTGTGTCTCCTGCCCAGAATCAAACGCTCCAGTGACACACCATCAGTATTTTACACGCTGTGGGAGAGTAATACTAATGTAAATGTAAATGTGAATTCATTCTGCTTCCCTGAAAAATCTGTGAGACGACAAACGGCACGAGTGGCATCTGGATAGTTCTTTGTGAAGTTAATTCACTGAATTGGCTTTTAACCCACAAAGAGTTTTACAGGATTATTGGTAGAAACCAGAATAATGGACTCATGTAAACACTCAGTGAAATTCCTAGCTTTCGGTTAATGGTTCCATAAAAATCGATCAATTTGCACATCACTATTCTAAAGAGTGCTATTGGTCAGAAATGTGGACATATATTCTTGACTTACTTGTGTGATTTTGCATGTCCAGCAACGGAAATAATTTGAGCGTCGTGCACCTATAGTTTGACAGTGATAGGGCCTCTTGAAATCCAGAGGGAAAGATCGCCAGATATCTCAAGCCACAGTTTTCCTCAGCACAGATCATTACCAGATGTTGGCTGAACAGCAGCTTCTAGAGCTCAAGCAACTGACACAAAACATTGTAAATCACCCGACGCTCCTCAGCAGCTTCCTACATGTCTCACTTCCACCATCACGTCTGCACTTTCATCACAAAGGCCTAGTACATCTAATCTACATCGTTGTTTTTCTCGTGATCGCCTGTTTATGCAGGTGAAGGCCAACATATACAACCAGGAACTCAAACTATTCTTCAAAAGATGAAGCTAGTGATAAAAACTACAACAAAACAAGACGCTACAGTGGCACCGGTCACACAAGCTGCATGAGAGCGAACAGTAGCACCAGCGTCTTCTCCAGCAACTTCATCACAGAACTATCGAGAAGGAAGCTCTTGCCTTGACGTGAGCCTTACAGCAGTTTATTTGGATCATTTAGTTACATTTTCGGCAAAAATTCAGAAGCCATATCTGATCAACCATGATCAACCAGATATCTGCACATCAGTTTATTGCTTAAAACCAAAGTCATTATCTGTTTATCTGTTATCTGGTCTATGCTACGATAGACGCTTGGACTGGTCGCGATGCACGGTACTAAAACAAGACACTACAGAAGGTTAACAGAAGGTCTTGTTTGTGCGGTCTTGCTCACCGACTGATACTACAGCTTCTTGAATCCATTAAAGAAATCTCAGCTGTGTTTATATCGTGAAAGAATTGTAGCAACAGCACAGCCCTGACCAGTCTGTTACAGCAACAGCATAACTCCAGCAACGACAAGTGTATAATTTAATGTCTGAAACGCAGGAGGATCCGTCTCATAACACAACAGTATTTATATGGAATTGGCTCTAATAACCAGCAGAGCCGGATCTGGAAGCAGAGGGTGAGGTGTGGTTGTGTTGAATCGATGCTGACCTGAAACTGAGATGAAAACTATTTATCATTGAGGACAAACCAAGAGGAAAAAACCATGAAGAAATCAACTTCACAGTGATGAAGAAAGTTGGCTTCGGTGCAGAAATGTGCTTTGGTACAATGAAATATGAGATGTCTACAATAACTTCAAATATTTATGCAATCTAAACATGGTTTGTAATAGAGAAGCAGCTGTAATAAGAAAAAGGGTGTCCGTGTTCATTGTGAAACTCTAACATGCAAAGACGGAATAATAGAAGCGCACGACGCTCTGTAGAGATTACAGGAATAACATCCGCACAGATTTTCCCCTGCAACATAGATATACTTTACAGTAGCATCATAAATTTATCTTATGGGACGGTACATAAACATCCAAACCCCTCCTTCAAGATCCCAATCAGCAGCTCACTGAAAACATCTGCCGTCATCATCATCATCATCATCATCATCATCATCATCATATGGACTAAACGTTCAGATCTCAGGTATATGCTTTTGTTTCCTGTTCTAATATTTTCTGAGTTTATTTACTAACAAATATTCAGGTGGGAAAACCCATGTTAGCTTTTTGCAAACAGCTCTGAATCTCTTCGTCCTTCACTGGCACAGCTTCAGATATCCTGAAAGGGGGATGTGCCGGTGCAGGGATTTCACAACAAGTCCCAGTTCAAGGGCCTCAACGAAAGATGATAGTGGCACATCAAAGGCATCCTTGCACAAAATTGGGCATCCCAACAAAGTGGGTGCAGCCGGTTTGCTAAGGTCATCTTGGCACCTGCCTCTGCCGCCTCCCCTTCAACAGTTCAGGGCTTTTCGGGGGATAACGTCACTCATGCCTCATTATGGGAGGTTTTTGATTATATCCGCTCACATTACCTGCTTCCCAGTCGTTCATGCTTCAATTCTTTTACTTTGTTCCAGAATGGGGAGGCGATAGGAAAACTAAATGCAAATGTATCCATTTTAAAATGAACAAATTCTATTTTGACGCACTTCAAACACTGGCTTTGTTTGAGTGCAATTTGGAAACAGATCAAGATCTTCTGCGTCAAGACCTTGAATATCCGTTTGCTCCCTAAGAAGCAGGTTCTTTCAAATCATCTCTCTAAGAAGATTGGGTTCTTTAGATTCAGCTCCCTGAGAAGGGCCGGTTCTTTTAAATAGAAGATTTGGGTCAAAAGAGAAATCACTGGATCACAGACGGAAGCGTTCTACAAATCATATTTCATTTTCAAGCAGTTGTTGTCCGATGTTTTTCCATCTTGTAGCAAATGTACAATTTTCGGAGGATTTCACATCTAGATGGATTTAAATGGTGTAATGAACACACTGGATCAACTCTTGCTTTCCATGTGTTAAAACCCACGGCACTGGTGTTGCTAACTGTATGTTGCTATTTTGCTATATTTTCAATGAACAACCAGCTCCTGACTCTTCTCTCATCTGTCACATTTTAAAATCAGTGGAGATTATAAATTAGCACGCTCACTTGGACACACATTTCACACTGACAATGCAATAATTAACAGCTCAAAGGAGATGCTCCTCTCAACAGAGATCTGCTCACTAATGACCTGCTGTATTCCACTAAACTGATTCCATTCCAGTGATTTATCTCTGAGAGGCAAATAAAGGTATCATTAACTCAGTCCCACTAATGTAAAACTCCCACTGTAACTGCCATTGTTTCATGGAGCATATTCCCCAGTGGTTATCATTATCAGCCTTGGAAAGCACCAAGAGAAGGCTGAGGTGATCACTGATGAGCCGTTCGAAGCTCGGAGCCGTACGGTACGGTATCTCTGATGATTGTTCACAGAGCAGAGTTCATGTCCTCAAAGAGAGATCACAAGACTTGGCCAGACCCGGGACAAATTAAGCCCTGATTAACCTGGCAATCGGCCCTCAAAACTTACACACAGCAGAACAAAGGTCCATCGACTGGACGACGGGTCTGAGAACAGGTCATCGTAAACCCAACATGATCAGAGAGATGGGGATTAAGCCTTTAACAAATCCTTCTGCTCGTGTTGATCAGGTTGGGTCAACAAACACAGTTGATCTTGCTCAGACATCAAAGCATCTAGAGATTCTACTGTAAATTAAGATAATAACAAACAAAGATGGCTTCCCTGTTTTCAAAATCAAGATGTGATACTGTCTGAGTGATGTAGCTCATCGCGATCATGTTTCTGTACAGTAGTGTTTCAGATTCGCTTCTCCTCGGCTCAATGTGAGATCTAAGAGCTATTTAAAGTCAAACGAGACGTCTATTTTATCTTTGTAAAGATGGCAAAAAGCTAAAAACTGCATCAAAGCAGATTATTGTAGAAATATCTTGATTATAAACTTGATTGTTAAGAAGCCGACGACATTTTATGCTCATCTTTCTTTGCTTAGCATAAAAATGCTATTAATTGACTGTCGCATGCACGTGTGTTCTCGTCTCCGTCTCTCTCGACTCTCGAAGGTGCATGCTGATTGTTCACAATAAAATATCAATGAAAAATATTTATATTTTGACTTTTCTTTGAGGCACCCTCTCCTATTTAATGGTACGGGAAACAGATGAAATTTCCCGTGAAAGGCCTAGGTACACCAACCAGACCAAAAGCAACACGGCTCATCATCAAGCACATTGAAATAGATGAGTGCCATTGTCTCAGGACAGTTTTTGCTTCTTTTTCATACTTCCAAAGTTGACTTAAAAAATAAAAGATATTTGAAAATAAAACCAAAAAGTTGGTAGTATTTTCTTAAAATCTTAGCATTCCTATTACATTTGAGTTGCCGTCACAGTTGCAGCTAATCACTTTCATAATCTTCCACTGTAATCCACAAATTAATTATTCGATTCTGCTAGGGGTGTGCATCGGGGTTGGTGGGTGGAGCTCTGGGGCTGGACAAGGTATTTTTTATGAGGGACAAATACTTTACCATACCGTTGACTGTCTTCAATTGCTTGCATTTTCAGCTTTTAGGTGAAAAAATAAACATTATGTTTAATATTAATAAACACTGAACATGTTCAATCGCTTTCGATTTTGCCTTTAGGGACCTTTAACGGAGTTGGGTTACAATAGCGTAAATAAAAATGATCACAATTATTGGTCTAATGGGGCACATTTCACATAAACTTACCGATGACGATGAGCGTGTAGTTAATGTTGACGCTGCCAAAACCATTAGTGGCTTTACAGATGAAGGTCCCAGCATCCTCTGCTTCCACATCTTTGATGCGAAGGGCTTGCTGAAGGACTCTGAAGCGCATCCAGCCACTGTGGATGTTTCGCCCATCTTTGGTCCACATGATGAGAGGTGGCGGATTGGCCTCTACAGGACACTGTAGTTTCAAGGTGCGACCGATCCGGACCATCTGCCGCTGGACGATCTTCTCTGTCACATGGGGAGGACCTGCAGAGAACCACTGCTGTTAGCAAAGTCCCTTCTGGAAAACTATCATATATCTGATGAAGGAAAACATGCTCTCTACAGCTCCTTTTCAAACAAGAGTGTCGCGGGACTTTGTCGTCCTAAAGATAGATTTCAGGAGCTGCTTCAGAAAATGGTTCAGCTCCTGGTGATCGTTATCTTTTTTGGAGCTTGAGAAAATGCTTGGATTATTTAACCGTGTGATTTTCTCTTCATGAGATCAGGGAACGTTCTGAAGATTCACGTCCAGCTCGGCTCGCTGCCGTTAAAAGAGCAAACACAGGAAATTGATAGTGTCACTGTTTATGTGTGAGGGGGAATCGTAACCGCAGTCGTCTGTCAGCCTGCCAGGACTCGCTGCTTTCTGAGCTACTGGACTGTGGTGTTTGTGTGCTCCTCAGCTGGTGGCTCCTCTGAGGTCAGTGTCAGCAAATACTGCTTCCTCTGCAGCCTGTGTGAGTCCCTCTGCTTACGCAAAGCTAATGCAAGATCACCCACAAACTTGACTTTCCTCTGATTTCAGCCAAAATCAGAATGCGGCAGAGAAACATCTCACCGTCAGATTCCTAACCAATGTTTCCCCTGCCTGCCACCCTCAGAGATATTTGTTTCATGAGTAAAAGCACATGTCAATGTGCTGCTTTACACCAGCAGCTACACAGACCCCCCCCACCACAACCATTATCAAAAAAACGACTCGCCTTTGTTTTCTAAGATGTGTGGTTACATGAAACGATGTTGTATTTACATGTGGATGAACAGCTGAACTGCAAATCCCTTTTTAACAATAACAGAGTTAAACAGAGGACCGAACGGGGCCTACAGCTATTCCTGAGCTGCACAGGTTGAGGGGAGCCGAGATTATAACCTGAATCACAGGCTTCAGCTAATTATTCTAATCAGGAATCTAATTTGGAAATCGCTTTGCTCCATGAACATCAATGCCACAAAACCACTTAAATAATCCGGCAAGCACAGATCTTCCTGGTGCTCTGGATTGTTAGTTCAAGCAATTCGTCCATCTGTCTGTGCATCCGATATGCAAACGCCAATCGGGAAGAAAAGGTCAGTGATGTAGAACATGAAGGAAATGTTCTGTTTATTTTTAAAACTAGGCAAAATTTCCTGGTTCTAAGCTGCCTAGTCCAAGTAAAGTCTGCATTTGAGAAACACGAGAACAAGGTCTGGGAAGTTCCTCAGCTCATGACTTCTAAAACTTTGCAGGTTAAATTGTTTTTACAAAACTGCAAAGTGCCCTTTTAAAATCCATGACTTTTCCAGGTTTTCTCTGGCCGCAAAAACTCTGTACAATCAACCACTAAGATCTACTTTTGTTGGCCGGAAAATCTTTATTGTGCTGATCATCTGTGAAGTTTAGCAGAAAATAGCATTTCATAAGAAATCAAAGGGGGCCTCTTAATGAAAAAAGTAACTTTTGCTCAGTGCCCGGTGGGAGAGTGAAGAAGTCACTGACGCAGGTCTCAAAGAGCTCGACCGCAGCAGACATCTTGATGGATAACCTTTGAGAGTGTGAAAAAGAAATTAGTCGCTGCCAGGAACCTCTCCTGGCTGGTTTCGAATGGCTTTCTCATCAGAGTGAAATCCCTGGGAGCCGCTTCACAGACTGAAATCTCGTTCTCTCTCGGCAGGAGCGAAGGTTTACTCTTTCAGCAGATTTACGATCCTCCTGCTCTGGGCCTTCTGTTTTTTGGATGCCCTGAGGCCTGTCCTCCTCCCAAGCTGACAGCTCCACAAGTTTCACAAATCAGAGGTGAGCAGGAGAAAGCAAAGTCCTGAGCTTTCACAAGCAGCGCTCGCTTCGTTTGCCAGGTCTGCCTTCAGTGAAACCACAGCCGCCATGAATGCATCAAAAAACTCCAGCCGAGGTCAGGAACCAGCAGCTTTTCAAAGATCTAAACTAGTGCAATGAGCTTTCTACTGTTTCCTTTTAGTTTAAAGAGTTTGAGTGGAAGCTTGTCGCAGACTACACAAACAATAAAACAACAAGTTCAAAGGCTTCTATAAGGGCCCTCTCTAGTCTCTCATTGTGTCTTTTGAACGTTATAGAATGCAGTATTCATGGAAAGATGATTTATTTTCTGTCTTCTCCAAAAACAGAAGCCACACCCCCTTCAGTGCACATCTCTGCAGCCAGCGGGAACAATTATAATCTCTTTCTAAATCCTTAAAATGTGAAAAAATAAAAATGTAATGAACTGGGTGAAGTGGCACTGGTGCTTTAATATTAGTATGTAATTACGCAAGGCAAAACAAATAGTTTTTGTTAAATAGTCATATAATCAGATGTCAAAGATTTGATAATACGTCTCTGTTTAGTTGCAACTTTTTCTGAAACAATTTCACTGTATATTTCAGACAAGGAACAAAATGTTTTCTCGTGGATTTGATTATTGTGTTGCGTTTGGAGAACATTTTGTATCAAGTGTACTTTTCACCATGGATTTCCAAGCTGTGCATTCAGCAGAAAGAAGTAGAAAAGCTGCGCGTCTGTGTAAATTCAGGGTGTGCGAGGGCAGTGGTGAGGAAAGAGCTTCTGAATGAGGGGAACGGCAGGTCAAACTCTTTAAAGGCAATCTGTTTTTTCCATTCAGCACAAATGCATTCCCTTCTGTCCGAGCGGCCAAACCCAGCACTGCACAATGCAGCAGATGAACTCTTTCATATTCCTCCACTTTTAAAGCTCCAGCATGCATGTAGGGAATGTCCTGGAATGACAGGAAAATGAATGTGCACACAGCATTTCATCATTTACTCACGAAGCTCAAGAAGGCCTTCCCGTAGCAGTCCACAGAGACATCCAGATGGGGCCGGGTGGTGAGAAAGAAGTGGAGGCATAATATTTTGATTGGCCTCGTGAACAGGGAGCGGAGGACGTGCTTTGGAGCGCAAGAATGTGTTTGTTATCGTGTCTTCAGCAGGTCCGAGTGTGCTCACCTTCAGGAAGCTAGTTGTGATAGAGAAGATAACCCTCCGCCCGCCTTCACTTCCTCCATCCTGCAGGAGGTGATTATTGCGATACGATTGGCGTTCAAACAGTAATTCCCGGAAAAGTTTTGTGTTTGTGCCCAAAACTAACAGTTCTGGAGCTGCGGAATAGCAATCGCTGCTGCAGGCCAAACTCAACAGAGCAGTGTCAGCTTCATTTAACGTGGACTTTATTGTAACTCTGATTTAATGAATCTGTGTTTGTGACCTGCCACAAAACCACATCCTGCAGAGCAGTTTTACCTGCTGTGGGGACATTTCTTGGGCTATTTTCGTTTGCCATACACCAGCATTTATACACATATACATCATTCGCCCAAAAAAATTAAAGAAGTAGCTTTGGGAGTTTTGGGAATGCTCATGGAAGATTTCCTGTTCTCTTGCGGTGAACACCTGCTGTCTGGATTATAGTTTTTGTAACTTTTTACTGGTCTTCTGTGCAGCCATTGGAGAACAGCTCTCTGAGACAATAAGCAAAAAATGATTTCCATAAAACCCAGAAGAGCCATGTCACTCCTTTATTCAGCTGAAACCTCTTCTCTGAACACTTGTCATGATTCACCTCGGTACAAACTAGTTGTATTTCTCTTCTGATCTACAAGTAGCTTTTGGACAAAAGCGTCTGGTAAATTCAGAAATGTATATGGGAATGATTGCTCCACTGCAGGAGGTCTACAAGCATTTAAAGATTACTGCCATTCCTGCAGGTTTTAAAGGGTTAAATGTGTGGCTCTGAAAATCTCCTTCTGACGACATACGATCTTCCACAACCCCCTTTTTGCAGCCTCGCTTGGGGGAGACCCGTACGCCATCCAGCAAATGTTGTAGCAGGTTTTGTATTTCATCAAACTGGGATTTGGCTGCTCTCTGCTCGTCTCGCTCTGGTAGGGGAGGCTGTGTTCACGCCTGGTCTTGTTGTAAAGGGTCTGTGCTCATACAGTGTGTGAAGTCACTCGATTCCATTTGGATGGCGTCACTTTGGGAAAAATCGTAGTATGCCTCAGAAGAAAGAAGGCAGCTGTTAGATCTGTACTGTACTGTACTGATCATCGTTACGACAAATGTTTATGTTCAAACTGTTTCAGCCAGCTGTGAACCATCCGTCAGTGCTGGGAATCCACCATCATGAGCCATGTTCAACATAATAGCACCGGCGTCTTTGGCTTGGCTCTGAGTTACTGAGTGTGTAGCTGTCATTCATTCTTTTGACCGTCTCACTAATTCACTTAAAAACTTAGCAGTTCAGAATAACATCTGCATTTTTATTGTTTTTTTATTGTATTGTCTGACAAGGGGACCAACATTTATGCACATGCCTAATTTTGTTTAAATAATTCTAAAGCACTTTTCAGACATCATATAAATATTTTTAAAAACTCAATTTATAATGTATTCAACTGAAATTTCCTATCCAGGCCACCAAAGATTCATAAAGGAAAATCATGATGATTCACAGGAGTGCCCAAACTTTTGCACACCACTGTAAGCATCTTAGCGAGAGGGTCTGTAGGTCTTGGAGGTTGGAGTGATCTCTCCAGTACTGCTGTCTCAATAATGATCTTCTGATCTCCACCCCGTGTGTTTCTGCCTGGGGCGAGCAGTGAAAGTGCTGCTAATATTCCTCGGAACATCTCATTCCGACAGGTGAAGAGCTGCCGCTTCCACTTCTGTCACTAGGTCAATTGCTAGCAATTGTAGTAGCAAGAGAGTTATCTCCGGCCCGAGGCGCTGGGTTGAACCGCATTACAAGCGCTCTGCTCTGATCTCTGCTCATCACGGCCTCAATACAGTTTCAATGACAGATCACATGGCTTACGGTACGAGGAGCTTCTTTAGCACAGAGATACGAGTGCTTTTTGGTTAGTGTTTATCAACTTAATCGTTTCAGATTTATTCACATTTTTAAAGCAGACTTCAGGTGAAATAGTTTTCCCACGTGAAGCTGTAAGTGGTGGTCAGAACTTAAAACGCAGAGATTCCTGAATGTAAAAATACATTTAAGAGAGAGGGAGCTCAGGTTAAATGTCCTGCTGAAGTAAATTGAGTCATATATTCACTATATGAACTTAAAATCATTTTAAATGTGAGCGTACAAATGCTAATAATTAGCAAACAGACAACTAACCGTACAAAACAGGTTTGTTCTTGGAACCAACATCCAGGCAGTTTTATGCTTTACGTCGTGTGGAATTGCATCAAGCACCAAGTGTTTTCCACATGTGTCTAGAAAAACACATGAATTGAATCTCATTTAGAAAGCAGCAGTGAGAGGGAGAGCGGCTGATCTAATAAAGGCCTGGTTTGGCTGGCACTTGCTCCATTGCACCGTGCAAGGCCCCAGCAGACACACACTTTCTGGGAATCCAGCGGGGTGTTGGGTGCTGAGCGGATAATGTTGCCCTGTCCAGCAGTCAGCAGATTCTTTAAAGTCCTTTAGCAGTTTGCTGGCCTCAAAACATTCCACGAGCTGCTTGAAGCTTTCCACCACAATCCCAAGATGTTTAATCTCACGGCGCAAACACAGATTACGACAAATCACAACACACTAATAGGGCTCCACAGTTACAGAAATACAACCCTGAAGAGTTTCAGCAGAAAAAGTATGACATTGAAGTATACGCTGGGCTTTAAATGTACACCTCAGACTGGTTTCTTGAACATTACGATGAGTTCACTGTACTCAAATGTTCTCCACAGTCACCAGATCTCAATCCAGTAGAGCACCTTTGGGATGTGTGGAGCGGGAGAGCTGCGTGATGCTCTCATGTCGATATGAAGCACAGCCTCGAAGGAATGTTTCCTCACCAATAAAAACCCTCCAAATAAATTCAATGTGCCCTAAAAGCCTTTTGTGCAACATTTTATGTTTAGAGAAAGTAAACATTTTTGTGTTTGGAAAAAATAAGGAGTGCAGCACGGTGGCGCAGTGGGTAGCAGTGAATGGTGTGACTGTGTGATTGATAATGTGTGTTGCCCTGTGATCGACTGTCCAGGGTGCACCCCCGCCTCTTACTCGGGGTGAGCTGGAGAGACCCGTGTGGCCCCGAAAGGGAATAAGCGTGCAGGAAAATGAACGAATAAATGAGAAATATGTGGAGATAATAAATGATTGTTCATTGCAGTTATGACACGTTTTCATTTAGTATTGACATAAGTATCTCCCCCCCCCTCTAAAAAAAAAAAAACCAACGTATATCGGCTGTATTTGTGTATGGCACGTTTAAAAAAAACAAAAAAACACCACAGAAGGTACAGATGTAAAACTTTGAGTCGTTCACACTGGACGTTTCTGATAAAGTTTGGAATATAAAATTGAAAGTTGGACTTTAAAAAAAAAAAGAGTTTAAAGGTATTAAATAATTCAACACTTTATTTTGCCAGTGAAGGTTTGATCAAAGGAAAAACAAGTATTTGCGGAGATCCGAAGATAAATCTGGACAAAGAAGCAGACGGAGACCCAGAGCTTCCTTCATAAGTGTTTAAAGCTGTCGCTACAGGTTCACTGGAAACAAAGCAAGCTCTGTCCCTCCAAATTAACCCAGATCATGTTCATTTCAAACAGCACCTGTCTTTTCACTGTAAACCAACTGAGATGTTGCAGTTGAGTCTGGAAATCCGAGTGCTGAAAAGCTATGAAAAGCACTCGTTCAGGAGGCGTTGTTTTCGCAAGCTAACCGGTCAAGAACAGAGGAGTTTTAGAGGACCGCATACTTTCATGGGTTATAAAGAGTTTTATGAGAGCTCCGCAGAAGAAGCTTGGGCCTGGATGACAATTATCCAGATGTATTGGATGTGAAAGGGGAGCCTGAAAAAACAGAGCAGGAGCTGAGGAGTCCCAGGGCTGCGACCTCAGCTCCGAAACGCAGATGCTTCAAGCTCACTGGTGGAAACTGGTGGTAAAGGCCAAGACTTCCATTACACGTGGCTGCTGTGGGGCTTTGTGTTTCACAGGGGGGAGATATAAATGTCCACCGCGGGGGGCTGCATGTGCTTAACAAAGGGGATTGGGGAAAGAAGTTTGGAAACAACAGTATTAGCCACTGCTCTCGAGATGTGGGACGGTTCTTTAAATCCGTAGAAACGTTCCAACAGGCTTTTTAATAAGTAATTAATAATAACATAACTGTCAATTAAATAGAAACCCTGGACAGATCGCCAGTCCACCGCCTGGCAGTTGTAAATGAACCCTGGATGTTTCAAAACAAGGCGGAGCTTAATAATGAGAGTTTATTTTTATAAATTGAGAGTATATTTATTAAGAATGATGAAAACGAAAAAGTCACAGCTGATTTGGCCTGATCTGCCACTGGCTGATATTAGGGTAAATTGGCCCAGTATATCTGTCGATCCCTAGCAGGAGCTTTATTTACAGGTGAAAATCTAGCTCTAAGATAAACTTTCTTTTTATACAGAGCAAGATCCTCAGTCTTTAGCTTATTTTACTGAGTCTAGATGCCCCCATCCCCACCCCAAATAATGTATAGCATCCCCCAAAACCTGTAAACCTAGGGGAAACACCGGAAGTGTTAGAACTATTACATTTGATTAATATCTGATGCAGATGCACATTTGAAAGGGAAATAAATATACATTACATAAATATATTTTAAGAACCTATGAGTGAAAGGCCCGTCAGTCAGTCAGTGAGTTCCAGATCTTGGTGTTGCTCTTTGGCAGAGCCAAGCAGCTAGTTCCATTTCCTCGCTCAGACAAACAGTTCACAGAGCCCCGGAATGCAGAGCATGAGCAGGGAAGACATCCAGTCTTTCTCTCCCTCCCTCCCCTCAGAAGAGGGAGAATAAAAACAGAGCTATAAATGGTCTCTCGCCACACACGCCAGTCACTCCAGTCCATCTGCCGCTGGAGTCATTCTACGAGGCAACTGGTGGCTTTCCCAGGCTCCAACCCTAAGAGATGTACAGTAGTAGAGTTCCTCGAATCCGTCTTTCGGTCCCCTGGGATCTAATCTGATTTTAAAACATCACATGATGTTTAGCTGCTGTTCTGAGATGGCAATACAAACAACACGAGTCGAGAGCTTTAGCTGAAGAATAAAGATTTGGCTCAAGATCTGGATTAAGACTAGCACGTGTAAAACAATCTTTCTGCATCTCCAGGGTATCTCATGTGATGATCGTGTACTTTACAAGCAGAGCTTTCCCTTCCTTCGAAAATCACATGCACACAAGCTGGTTTCACCCACATGAAATCATTGTGTAACCCAACATTCCCTAAAGGGGAGAACAGGGATGTTGTGAGCTCTTCTCCCCATCTTTAACAGAACACCCATCCTTCTGGAACGGACACTTTACCAGCTAAACAAAACAACAAGCTTTCTGAGATCACCTTATATGGCACAACCGGTGCCCAGCCCTGGAGGCAGGACCATGCACCTGTGGCCAGGACACACCCCAAAGAAGCGATGTGTGGCAACCTGCCATGCTCCGAAGTTGGACGTATCAAAAAAAGACAGTGCCTTGTAAATTGTGGGGGCAGTCGAAAACAGGAAGCTCGACCCCCCCCCCCCCCACTCCCCAAACACAGAATCTAATACAGGGACATATCATCTGATGAAATGGTTCATGTTCAGAGCAAATTATATTGCGTACGAACGGCAGACTCCATCTTAGTGTTGGCATTTGGCAGCCTGATATTAAATAAGCAATTCAAGGGAAACCCAGAGCAGTGTGTGCAGCTGGGACGCAAGGCCGCTATCTCCAGGGCTAATGTTTAACAGTGGCGGCCTCCAGCTGCTGGATAAACACTAAGAAGAACCCGTCCCATCACACGTACCTCCTCTTATCTGATCTGAGGGTGATGACCCCACTCCAAAGAGCTGGTCAGAACCCACATCTGTCTCATTGACAAATATCCCCAGTGACATCTAGCAGAGAGTCCTGAGCTCCGATTGGAGGTGGTATTTACCAATCCGGACAACTGCTGAACATTTCGTTTCATTTTAATGTCAGTGCTGTGTTTACTTTCTTCAGTTCAGTAACAACACTGCAAGAACCGGGCATAGAAGTGGCTAAGTTGAGAACATGGACTAGAAAACATGTGCTGCTTTAAAAATAAAGATTTTATAATAAAAGTATTTCTAATGGCTCATTTACATCAAAACTAAACTAAAACCAGCCCTAGCAAGTTCTCTTACCCCTCCCTCTACATAAATTACTTTTCATTGCAATAGCTCAAAATGTCTCAAAAAAGAAAACTGTCACAAACATAAAGCTACAGTTCTTTCAACATATTAAACACTAAGGCTCTGGAAAATTATATATATAAAAAAAAAAACAATTCTGAAAGATATCTCAATAATTACATTGTACCAGAGACCGTAATGAAGTTGACCTAAAATAATCCCACGAGAAAATACATCACGTAAGAGTTACATTTCATGAATCCACCAAACCATGAACCAAGCACAACCCCCCACTGGAAGCCCAGCCTCCACTCAGTGTCTTGTCTTTGCTCCAGTGCTGGTGCTCTACTCCTACCTCCCAAATTCCTCAGTGTGCCTCGGGCATGACTAACTTTATTTGCTCTGCGCAGGTCTCCATCAAAAAGCATTTCATCTAAGTGTTCAGCAGGCACCTGACCGGGGCAAACAGCCACTCTGTGCAAAACTGACCGAAAACAGACGTCTACAACGGAGATCTTGTGTGCTTCAGCGCTGCTTTCCAGAAGAAGCTTCCACAACATAGTCATCATGGGATTAAGAGTGAAATATCACTGGGTCTGGGAGCTACACGTGTTCTCAATGTGCTCCATAAAACCTCTCTATCGCGGGTGTGTATCATTTTCACATTGAAAGAAGGAATGTTCTGCAGAATGGCTTTGTTTTTGGTTCAAGGCTTATGGCGTGGCATTTGCATAATGGGGTCCACATGAAGTACCTGTATAATATTACTAACACAGCAACTCTGTAGTTTCCTGTTCCAGTCTCCCCCTTCCCCTGTAGCCACTTTAGCCATATATTCACAGTGGCGCCACAGGAGAAGAATACCCTGACCCGAAAAGGCACGGCCAGATCCGACAAAGTGTCTATTGACTGAAGGGGAACCTCACGTGGCTAGCGATCCTGGAATATTGTCTCGAATGAATCCGTCGTCGTGGCACTTGTACCTGTCAGTGTACATGGGGTTTTGCCCTTGTGGGCTGCTGATCTGTCATCTGCCTCACAGTTATTTTCTCTTCCTCCGCCATCGCTCAGACTCTTTCACTGGTGGTTCCGCCACATGAACAACCTTCCTTTCTATTTCCGCTCCCGCCCAAAATAAAACCAGCAGACCCTAGGGAGCGGGCTGTGAATCAAAGATCCTGCCAAATATTTTTAGAAACGGGCCTCCACACGATACGCAGCCCTAATATCTGAAACATACATTAAAAGGCACAGAAGAAATTATAGGTTTTGTGAACAATTTACCATCTGCTCTTTGGGTTATATATTACTAAACATATAGATAAATCTTGCTGGGAAGGTTTATCAACATGTTACTTACTGCCATTTGTGTTATTTTACTTGTTCATCCCCTGTGTTTTTTACTCTCTGATGATTATTGCTCATCTTTTCTGCCTCGGATCATGTCAGAGTTGTCCCCTTTTATAAGAAAACCAGTATAATTCCCCAAAAATCTACAAAACGTACATTATCCACATCGTGAGTGTTTATGACACTTCTGACACAGTAAAATGTAAATCATCCATGGAAAATCATGAAATCATCCATAAACATTCCCAAAGCACATACAACTCAAACGATTTCTTCCTTCTGTTAAGGCAAATTACAACCCTACTGTACTGGGGTATGTGAAGTTACAGCAGATTATCAAGATTTACTTTAAAAAAATGCACTTCTATAAATCATCATTTTGAATGAATTTCTGTATTTGATAAAGTGAGAAACAAAACTATTTATTGTGATATTTTTGCATTTTTGGGACTTTTGCCAAGAGGCACGTCACTCCTCTCTTCATCTCTCTCAACTGGCTCCCCACCGCAGCCATGTGAAGTATAAAACACTCTTGTACAGAAGAGTCACAAGATCAGCTGCTCTCTACCTTTACAAACTCTTGCAGCTCTACATCTATCACCAGATGCCTGCATTTAGAACACAAACAGCATCTAGTGATTCCATCTCTCACCAGAACTTTCTCTTAAACAGTTCCCGGCCAAATCTAAAAAACAGAGTCTCTCACAACCCCCCCCCCAAGATCTGTAATTAAGTTTGGACAACAGCATTTGCGAAGTGCATAAATGCAAATGTAAATAAAAATAAGAAATGAATAAGAATATATACATATTTTTAAAGTTTAGTGGACCTTTAAAAACTGTGTTTTCTTTGGACAACCATCTGCAACGTGTAACTTGAGAATTTAATCCTAATAACAAAACTAAAACTATGTATTTGGCCAAACACCTCCCCCACCTGTTACAAAGGAATCCCTCATACCCCCATACAAGTCATTTTACCAGGCCTGAGCCTTAAAGGGGCTGAGGGACATTAAACAGCCAGCAGCAGATGAAGACTTCCACAGGTGCAGCTTGAAACCACCCGAAAACTCCTGAGCTCACAATAATGGA
Source organism: Danionella cerebrum (assembly GCA_007224835.1). Lineage (NCBI taxonomy): Eukaryota > Metazoa > Chordata > Actinopteri > Cypriniformes > Danionidae > Danionella > Danionella cerebrum. Next base: position 166,318 of record SRMA01025159.1, read on the forward strand.
GCTTTCTACAAGTAGTTTATCGACGCTGAAGATCTCCAAACTACGAAACATTTGAGCAGCATCTGTGATTCCCAAGCTCATCAAGCGCTCCTACAGCTCTCACACTTCACACATTCCAAACGCTGAGAGGATTTCGTTCCAACAGCTGCTTGAGCTTTTCATTGTAGAAAAAAGTGTGGAAGAAAGCAGGCACTTTAGCAAAACACCTTCTTAAATGTTCACAAGTGAATATTATAACAGCTATGTTTCAGCAGTTTAAAAAACATCACTAAAATGAGCTAAGAAAAAATCAGAGCCAACCAACTGTCCCTTGCGCCGTCTGACGATGGTGAGGAAATCTCGGAGAATTCCACCAGGCACTTAATGTCACTCAACTCTGCGGCTGTTGTTTAGTCATGGAACACCTTTCACCTTGAACAGAGGACGCCGACAGCAGAGGCATGTTGTGATGCTCTAGAGACAAAGCGCTTGCTTGGTATTAGGAGGGTCAGGGGTCACATTCCTAATTGCCTTGAAAACAAATTGCAAGGGACAAGAAAAACCTGGACTGCAAACCTTCAGAGTTCAACCGGGAGAACCATGGGTCCATCGTGGTGACACTGTTTTAACGTTACTAAGCTTCATGTGGAAGCGGTCATCACTACTTGGAGGCGTCTGATTGGCCAAAATTACTAGTGTTGGATTATGTGGAGCTCTTGTGTGATTTAGTGAACAAGATGACTCACCTATTCAGCTTTCCAGGTTTCAGAAGATCTTTCTACGATTGTACTTCTACTATCATGAAGCCTGACAAGCTCTTCCTCGACTATATTTCCAGCCAACTTTTAAAAGCCTTCTTTCGGTCCATTATTACCAACATTAGTGGATTAAGTATTTAGCTCAGGGATCTTTATGTTTTGATCTTTGGAAAAAGGGGCTTGATGAGTAGGTTCTAAATAATAATACACCAATGTGGAAAATAACAAGTATATTGACCCGCTCTGGTCACACATAACCACAGCTGCTTTGACCAAGGCATAGAATTACCGAATCTAATTTTGTATGCACGATGTTAGCGTATGTTTATGTTTCATGAAACCCATTCCATGAAGCTCTGTGCACTATGTTAATCTGAAGGCTACATGAGGTTTGAGATTGACTCTGCTGAAGGTTGGAGAAGGTTTGGCCGGGGAAGTGATCTGAACTAAATTCCATTATCTGAAAAGGGTGGAGGAATTATTTTGGTGTTTCTTATGAGGAACAACAACAGAACGAGTGACACCTCCTTCCACAAGCCCAACATCTGAGGTGATGTGATGGGCAGTAGTTAAGTGCCCTGCTGTGCCTGAGTGCTAAAATGCTTTTCGGGAAGCCAATGCATTTGCGTGCCAGTGGATAGCATGCCTTCGAGAGATGCTTTCCATCAATCAGCCACATAGCTTTATTGTTGGAGGCCCGTACAGACTTCTGCTGCATGTGGAGCATCAGATCCCGCTCTGACATATGACATATGCACAGCTGCTGGAGAGGCACAGGCCCCAACACAAACTGACATGCCAAATCCTAAAGAAAACAAGAGGAGCTGTCTCCAGTCTGGGGAGTGCTTTTCAACATCTCATTTGTAATGCAACCAAAAGAACAGCTGGGGAAATGGGGGCGGGAGATGTCCCAACGGAGCAGAGAAGCGAGCGATGAACCCATTCCAAATGCAAAAAGGAAAAGCAAAACATGGGTAGACACAACAGGAGAAAAGTCATTGTAAGTCCTCTGATGAGGGGTCAGTCATGTAACCTAACCTGGCCTTCCCGCAGTTCCTCTGCTCTGACCTTTCACATTTTTGCCAAACACTGAGCACCGGGTTCTAACAATGAGCTATTCAAGTTATGCTACAACCAGGAAGTGCAACTGAGCGGATGATTCCCAGCAGCTAGCTTCACAAACTTGCAATTTTATGGAGATTTACAGCTCTGCCGACACGGTGTGTAAATTTGGTTCTGTTCCGGAAATTGTCTGCTTGGCATATGCTTGACATCTGTAACAGGCCTTTTAAATTACAGTGTGGGCAGCAGAAGCGAAACACTAAAAATGGTGCTTGGGACAAAAGAAAAAAAGAGATGGGGTTAGTTTCAGCTCCTCTTCTACTGCAAAGCCCTGTTTTTATTTCAGTCAATGTCTTTCGCAAGTAAATCACCAAGCCCAGATGGAATCCAAGGATTTTTTGCAGATTTCTCAAGGTAATTTGTTAAAAGTAAAGTCGACAAGCTAAAAACACTGCAATCAACAGAAAACAATATAAGTTCTAAACTTTAAGCTAAAAGTTAATAACGATTGGGAACAAATGGCTTCTTAACCACTCATCCAATCTTTTACAGTAAAAATTAGGCCTCAGAGCTGTATCATCATTATTATTATTATTATTGAAGGGCATTAGCAGGCTTTCCATCATAACTTGCAAGAATACAACAAAGTTTATTTGAAAAATACATCAGATACACACTTCAGACATTATATTATAAAATCAAACAGTTTAAACCTTATTTATTGTTTCCTCAGCATAACTCCAATCCTCTTTCTATTTTCTTGTTTGTTACCCCAATAAAACAATTATTCCAAAAATATATATAATAAAATACTGAAAACAACCCCAACAGAGCAGGACCCTCAGAAGGTACAACTGGGCTTTCAAACCGGTTTGGTTTTCTTAGGATTTTGTTTTTCACACAGTGCACAGGGCATTAGCTGAACGTTTTTGTTCTTAATACTTTCATACAGATGCATTGGCTGCTTTTTTTCAAATAATTTGGAATTTGGAGCAAATTTCTGCCATATGTTTCTCTTAGCTTTAAATTGAGTAAAATTCTCCATTAGCAAAAAAAAAGTGTTGAAATGTGGTGTTTGTTGTAATGGATGCAGGGGACAGAATTTCAGTACAATTCGATTCAGGTTTATAGGTAGGAGCACTAGTCTTTAGCGGTTTATCTTATACAGAGAGCTGTACTGAAAGAAAGAGTTCACAACTAAAATACAAAACACAACTATAATTCAAATTTAACACCCCCCCCCCAACAAAACAAAACAAAACAAACAAACAAAAAGTATGAAGAACACAGAAAACCTATCCCTGACCAACAGATGCGAACCTCAATCTAAAAAAAAAACACCGATTTGAACAGTTTCAGATTTCAGAGTAGATTGGTTAGAATTAATCCAAGGAAAAGATTTAGAAAATTTAGTTACATTTCTCTTTCCGGGGGTCTGCACTGGACGGCTGACGTTAATGAGCACAACTGTTTCGTGAACTTTAAGTCTCACAGCTAAATGTTTGTACAGCCCCCAGCTAAAACTGGGCTGTTTTCCTCTTTTCACACTCCCATCCTTATGAGCACCTCCCCCATTGAGTAACAAGATCCTTCAGCAGCATCCAGGGCCCATGAGAAGCTGCTTCTCAATTTGAGCTGCTGAGAAAGTCCACTGAAAGCCACCATCTGCCCATTAATGAAGACCTTTTGGTTTTTAGGGTCTAATAAAAAATAATATTGGTCAGAGTTAAAAGGATTAATAGCAAAAAAAAAAAAAAAAAAGGGAACCATCAACAGGTCTGAGCAATGGTCTGTAAAACGTTGTCTAGTTGCATTTCCAAAGCAAACAGGAAACTCGGTTTACTTGAGCAGCGAGTGGAGCGATAACATGACCATGCACCTGTGCAAAGCATCCCAGTGACGGAAGATGTTTTTTTTTCTGGAATTTTCAGAATTCTTAGAAAACATCTAAACAAACAAACAAAAAACGTGATTAAAGTCAGAATGAATAAGATGATACGATTTTGAGATTAAGTATATTCACAAATGCCAAATAAAAATGAAAAGGGTTCATAAACAGAAACGAATTGCAAGTTACATACTAAATGTTAACAGAAATAATTTAAGAATCAATGATTGGTTACTTCACACTAGCGCGTATATTTGGAGTGTAATTATTACAAGTTCAGCAATGATCTGAAAACATCAGATTTTTCATGTTATACTTTTATTATAGGAAAAAGCAAACAAATCCCTTTATGTTGCCTTTCCCCCATTTTCCACCTCATTACCGAAGAAAGCCCTTCAGTCTATTACAGACTGGAGTAGGTGACACAAAAATGGCCTCTAAGTAAACACCATTTGACTTCACTATAACCACTTTATTGGGCTCACTTAGCCATTCCTTTAGCCTTGCTCAGTGGAAATTAGATTTACAGCCTTCTTCCCTCACATGGCAGTTCTCCTCACAGTAAACTATGCTTCCAACCACCTAATTACAATTACTGCCAGTGCTTCAGACCACAGACCCATCCTGCAGAGGCAGGGGAAGAAGAGGGCTGCAGACAAACCGAAACTGATCAGCCCTGCTAGTACTAACCCTCCTTATCGAAGATCACAAAAATTACTTTCCTTCATCTGTTACTAGGATTGTGTTTATTTTACGCTCACACAGATTTAATATTCAAACACATACACGAAACAACAGATTAATGGCAAAAATCATTATTACTATTAAAAAGAAGAAGAGAAAACCATATTGGCGTGTGCTTGAAGGGGGTCTGTATCAGAGTAAACAAATCAGTGCATGTCTACAAAACCCTCAGACCATCTTCAGATTTAAATACAATTCAACGAATAGTTCTGCCTGAAAAGATTTGTATAAAAGTCAGTTAACACAGAGTTTGCTGTTGCACTAAAGTTGATTTTCATGGCTGACTCCGTTGCAGATTTTTCGATAAGCAAAATTATAAGAAATTAAAATCATAAAAAAGACAGAATATATTAACAAGATGTTTATTTTCCCAGACAACAGTCCAATAAACATCTGTGGCTATTAAAAGCAAGCAAGCAACTGAACTAAATAAACTGTGCACCACACACTGAAACATAGACTTTAAGAGAGAATATTTACATGTTTTAAAAATTAAACCAATGTACTAAACAACACCAAACAGTTAACCAATGCAAAATGTTCAACCAGACTTTTAGTTTAAAATCAGCAGTACTTTTACAAAATAAAAGTCAACACAAATGTTGTAAATGATGTAAAGTAAAAATCCCAGAACGGATGGATGTTCATTGCTGTGTTTCCAAAACGGCACCTTCGACGAACGCCTGCAATCATCCATCTGTGAAAAATCTGTACATTGATCTAAATGTCATTAAAACTTAGATCTCAAAGGAAACAACTCGTTGATGGCAGATTTTTTTTTCTAAAATTGCTCACCCTCCTTAAGCCGCAATGGAGTATTATTCGAAATATTCATATTTCGTTTTCATGTTTGTTTTTAATACAAATCAACTTAATCAAATTCACAACCCTTGTGTGTAACAATATATTCCTCAACTATTTAACAGTGAACAATTTTAAATATAGTTCAGCAGAGAAATGGAGGAGCTTATGATAAACCAAAGCACAACATAATCTATAACAATATCAAACTGTTTTATTGTTGATGTTTAATCGGGTAAGGGAACAATCGAGTGCATTCTCAGTTTTATTGCTGAATCAGAAACGCACACTGATGTATTTGTGCGGAGCATGAGCCGAGGCTCAAATTCTTCTTTCAAACTGCTGCCTGAATCATCTAAATAATCGCTAAACATGAATCTCCGTCCAGCAAGCCTTCAGGGCCTTCATTACAGCCTCTGGGTGTCTCAAACACAATGATGGCCATTCAAGCACAGCACATTCGAAGCTTTTCCTGTGGATAAATTGTTCAAATTCCACATGGGATCGTTAAACCCGGCTTCTGAACTTGGCTGGTAAACGGGCCACATGTGACTCATACGGAGCTCGATGCATGATGCCTTTACAAACACTGCAGAGTGCCAGCAGGAAGGCATGCCAGGATGGAATAGCATGATAATCCTTCTGCTGCACGATGCCTGGACCTGTAAACATCACCAGGGCTCCGCTGCTCTAATGGTTCTTTGGCAACGCTGCACAAAATAGACTTCCGTTCACTACGGAAAATATTTGTCATCCGACATGAAGCACTCCCTTCACCTCAAGGACAGAGGAACCTTCCTCCTCAAACCCTTCAATCGGCGTCATTGCTTTGAGAACTTTCACACAGTCATACACTGAATAAAATGCTTAACAACCTTCTTTAACCATTTAGTTCGGAAGTAGTGGTGTGAAACGCGTCTGAACTTCTCTGGCTGGACGACACAAATCAGAGCAGAATATGGCTATGCAAGGTTAAATATTTGGTTAAACAATATTTTAGCAGAATAATGCCTCCCATACCTCACTCAAAAATAAAGAATACTCTAAAAAGCTGCTCACTGTCCCTTTCTCACATTTGCTCTGCATCCTAAATGATTCTGTGGCCGTAATTGAAATGTTTTTTTGGCCGGATGTGGTCCACGAACCATTTGTGACCCCTCTGTCTTAGATGTGGGTGTTTCTGGGTGATGTAGTGTTTTGTCACTTCACGACCAGAGTAATGATATTTACTTTTAACTGGTGTCTGAAAAGTAACAGATGTGAAGGATTCCTGCCTCTGAGCAATTTTTTTTTCATGTTGTAAAAATGTTCGATAGCTGCAGGCACACATTTATGTTTGCGCCTCAGGTTTCTATTTTGATCTGCTCTCCAGCTCCTGAAAACAACACGCTCAGGAACACACACAGGTTTTCTTTTTTAGCAAATCTTGACAATGTTGAAGGAATGTTTGGAGCATTCCACCAGCCGGTCCGGTGCTTCTCAAAAACCTTCCTTTCATAACCCTCACCAGCATTAGACTTCACCAAGCCATGCTCCAATCTCTGAAGAAGTTCATCGGAGAGATACGATTGTTCTTATTCATGCCTTCTGTGAGCTCACAGTATCAAACGCTCCCGCAGTTTCACGTCTCAAGCGGGCTCAAGGCGGCCAATTGTCTGCTCCTCCTTACAAACAAAACTGTTCTGGGTTGAGGAGGAGGGGGAGGAGGAGAGGAGGCGTGGCACACCTTCAGTACTGCAGAGCAAACAAACATAATTGACTCATCTAATCGCATTTCTGTTTACTTTTGGCCAAGCGCCTCCATGAAGGCCAGAGCTACGTGACTGTGAATGGCACATTGTTCATCTGCACCCACTGTCTCTCTCTCTCTCTCTCTCTCTCTCTCTCTCTGTCTGTCCAGCTCTGGTAGAGTCGTGCAAGCTAGGGCTAAACGGAGACTCCACCACACTTCACTCGCAGCCCTGACGGAGGGAGTCGGTGAACCTCACTATCTGCCCATCAGCAGCCTGGGCCTCTTTCAGCTCACTCCAGAGAGAGGAGTGGAGAGAGGCTTGTGTTTGTCTGCATTCAGCAAACAGAATCTGAGAGTCCCATGCTCTCAGTGCGACAGCTTAAAAAAAAAAAGCCATCAGCGTTCCGGACGATTGAATTTCAACTCTGCAAACAAACTCTTCCTGACAGTTTTTATACTTCTCTTCAATCTTAAAATCACAGCAAGTTTGCTGAACAAGTGCTTGGTCTTTACACATATATCTACGGTGGCTGAGAGGGACCAGACCGTTCATCATTTGCTGCCATCGTAACAACACTTGCAAACTAACTCAATTCCAGTTTATTGTTGCTGCACAGAAAAACCTTGAAGCATTCATCACTGCATAGGTTCACATTTGTACCAAATGAATCATAAACATGAACAAATGGGAATAGATGAGTGTCTAGTGTCGGTCTATGGCCACCAAATGTTTGTTTCGAGTAAAGAATGGTTATTGAAAAAACTTATAAAATGAACCAAAATATACATTTTTCAAATACTACTTTTGACAACAACAAAAAAGTAGCCTCACTCAACTTTGATGACAGAAACAGTCTTTTTAAGTAATTCATAAAACATACTTGATTTTGTTCCACAGATGGACGGATAGATAGATTTTTTCTAATTATAATGTAAAATTTTGACAGCATCTTTGCAAAAGTGCTTCCCAGTGCTTCAACTGTCTGCTGGTTACTGCACCGAAAAAAGAATCAATGCGTTAACTTTATTTTATGGTTGCGTCACATTAGTCTCACAAAGCTACAGTTGGTTACGTATATAACGTTATAGCCGGCATTACCAAATATATTTAATTTGTGAACCAAGCATTAGGATAACATTATATGCTCATTTATTGCTCAATTACTTGCTTTAGTTTATGTCGTCCAGTAAAAAAAACGTTAACAATAATAATGTAGAGACCCATGGCATTGCTGAGCTCTGATTGGTGGAGAGCAATGATACGTTCTTAGTTTAAGTATAACCAGCTGTTGCAGTGATAAGTGTTTTAACTTGTGCAAAAGTGGGTTGTTCTCACGTGTTTAGTGCATAATGTGGTGTGTGTGCCATTATTTCACCTTTCATTATCACCTGACAGAGTTAAAGTAAGGTGTTAAAGTAAGAGAGTGCTGCGTTAGTTATTTGTTCGTGTGAATCGCTGCTTATGCTAAATTAATAATGCTTAGTCATTTATTAAACAAGGCTCTGAAAAGAACACAAAACCCTAAAAACACTGTTTATGTCACAGTGCATTCTGAGATATTTTATCAATAAGTTCTTCAAATGTTTTCGTACACATTATTATTTTAGTACTGTCTGAAACGCGCTACTCTAAAAATGTGACTTTTTCCTTGTTTAAAGGTTTAATATTACAATGAGTTTCATTTATTAAACAGTTCATTGAGCAAATATAATGTAATTCAACTAATTACAATGGTTTAGTTTGATGGAAACCGTTTTATTTTATTCATTTATTGTATTACACTAAACTTGAAATGTATTTGTTTGAGTGAACAAAGGCAACTTGAAATTTCTATAACCTTTTTTGGTTCAAATCAACATAATGATGTGTAATGTGAAAGACATATTATGTGTGCCCTGAAATAGGAAAACTTTCATTTGGAAAGTTAACAAAAGTTGCAGGTGACTACAATTTGTCATTGGTAAACAACAAGAAAGTGACAAAATTCACAGCTAAATTAAAAATAACATCAATGTGAAGAAATTATTTCCTGTTGTTAGCCACAAATCCAAATATCTCCTAAAGTTAAGCTTTAATTGATATTTCTTCAGGTGCCGAACTCACCTCTTGCGCAGTCTGTCATGTAAAAGATGTCAAAAATGAGGAAAAGTATCCAACACAGTTCCATAATGTTTGTTCTGGTTCTTCGATCTGTTAAATAAATAAATAAATAAATGAACAAACAAATAAACCCGTTAACAGCGAGAAATCCTCAAACGCAGAGCCCCCCTGAATAACCTCTCCAGAGAGTAACCGTTACTTCAGGCGGGCTTTAAACAGTTCACGTACACACCGCGGAGACTTACCAACGGCTGAAAACCTGGAGAACCGAGTTGCTCGCGGCTGCTGGGTTAAATGTCATGCTTACATCCTCGTTAAACAGACCGCGGGGCTCGTTTCTGCTCGGGGCTACATCGGAAACCCTCGAGCTCGTGGCGGCGGCGGGCGAACGCAGCAGCGATTCCGTTCCGTGTTGATAAAACGTATTCAGGAGCCCCCTGACGTGATTAATTTTCCCGCGGTAGTTTAACGCACGCACCCGCTGTGGATCTCCGTGTGTCAGACACGATGTCGAGATCACGGCGAGCTTATCTCCATCTCACCTTCAGATAACACCGCGGGGGAGACATCCACAACTCAGAAACCGGTGCCAGACACGGCAGAAATACCGTTAACCGATCGCCCCGAGCACAGCACACGCTACGGAGTGAGAGAGCCGCGCGTCTGACCAGCCCCGAGCAAACTTCTGACCAATCAGAGCGAGCCTCCTAATCCCACTTTAACTCCAGACAATAATAAACACTGTTCAATGCAATTAAACATCAATAGTTCCAATAATTATAATAAAAACAACAACACTACTTCTACTACAAATTTAATTACTGTTGATATAATATAACGGCAGCACCACTACTACTACTATTGACGTAATTACATTTTTTATTGTAATTATAACAATAGCACTGCTACTATTAATAGTAATATTTTAACACATTTTACTGTCTGTCATCGATAATGCTATTATTATTATATTATTTGATTAAAAAAATATAATATAAATAATAAGAACAAACACTTTATTTAAAAGTTTGTTTATTATTGATAGCGTACACTCACCGGCCACTTTATTAGATACACCTGCACAAGGTGAAGACGATCTGCTGCAGTTCAAACCGAGCATCAGATCGGAGAACAAAGGGGATTTCAGTGACACCGAACGTGGCGTGGTTGTTGCTGCCAGACGGGCTGCCGAGTACTTCAGAAACTGCTGATCTACTGGGATTTTCACGCAAAACCATCCAGGGTTTACAGAGAATGGTCAGAAAAAGAGAATATCTCCAGTGAACAGCAGTTCTGTGGGAGCAAATGCTCTAGATCTCTCACTGTATTTGCAAACAAGTCATAAAAGCAAATGCACACACCTTTACCTTTTCTTAAAAAAATGCTGTGGCCAAAAATCAAAACAATATTTTTCCCCTTCACAGATTCAGAGGTGATCGTAATTTATAATACGCTTCAAACTCCAAAAATAGTGCAGCCCGACTAGAATTAAATATTCCGCCTAAGTAAACCAAAAAATAACAATTAAATACAAAACAAAAATTAAATACAAGTTGCTATGCTCTACAAAAACGTGTTCTATTTTTTTTTAAATAAAAGCATGATGAAGAAATATATATTCGGTGCGTCAATATTTGTTTCATTAAATCGCAGCCATAACGCGATCTATTAGCGCCATCTTCCGGTAGAGGGAAATATTGCTAAAAATGAAAAATGACATGCGCGGCTGTTTCTTAAAGTAGCACAAATTGAACAAAAGCATAATTAAGTTAGCGTGCAAAATAGTTTAAAATATAACAACACTTTTCACACAAGATGCTGTAAAACTATAGCAGCAGTCAAGAGGAAACAAACACCGAAATGTTCATTAATGGATGTTCTTTTACTGCCCAATGTTTTTGTACCATGGCAAAAAATGTCTGACGCAAAACAAAACAAAAAGTATGTATAAAAATATTTATTGAAATAATAGTAACTCTTATGCAAATCATTCACATTTAAGACAATCAGGGCAAACCTCTCTACAGCTCAGAAGAACTCCTCATTTACATCTGAGATACAGATCCTTCCAGAAGCACATCGCCAGCTTTCAAAGTTCCTTCACTCATTTCAACAGCAGTTGGACTAATACAGAAGTAATACTGCAGCAAGTTTAGATTTATTTTTTTTTTTTTAGGCAAACTGATGAATGTTAAAGGACCCCACACTCCTCAGTGTGTGCTTTACTCTATGCACGTTTAGCCCGTGTCGAGATGTTGATTGCCACATAGAGCTTTTGAGGTTCCAGCAGAAGCCCCTCGAGGTTGTCTTGTTGTGAGGCGATGTGATGTGCAGCCATTGGAGAGCGGTGAAGCCCTGGACGCCTGGCATTAAATATAGATGGGGTGATACTGTTTGTATGTGAGTTTCTTTCGGCACGTGGGGCAGCTGTGAGCTCTGCTGAGAGAGTCACGGATGCACTGACTGCAGAACAGGTGCCCGCACTTCGTGGAGACCATGAGCCGCCCGCTGTCAATGATCTGAAAATAAACCGTGCAGCACATTAGAGGAAACATAAACTGAGAATAAAACTTCCTTTTGATCTTCTCATACTTCGCAAACAGATGATATTACTCAGGTTTCTTTGAGGGATTTTGAAATGTATCAATTATTTACTTTTTCTGAAGCACCATGACGTTAAGTACAGTTTTCCTTGAGCTGCTTGGCTTCACTTACCTCTGAATATATGTCCATGCAAACGGGACAGCTAACGGAAACAGGTGCAGACCTACGGGGAAGAAAACACAGAAACACTGAGGATCAATCTTGGTGGGCACGCACAGAAAAAATGCTTGAATGCTCTTCTGCCACATCACTTCATTGCCTACAGCAGTCGCCTGACATGCAGCTCGCATGGAGAAACCCTTTCCACATTCGGTTCAAGAGCTTTGCATTGATGCATGAGGGTAACGACGTCTACAATGTGCCTTTTGCATCCATCTCATGTGACGGATGAGGAGTGCGTACCTGGCCTGTGAGCTGCTCTGCAGAGAGGTCAGTAACCCTGGACTGAGTCTTCCTCCAGACTCTTCGTCTTCTTCGTCACTGCTCAGTATATAGCTCTCCGCTCTCGGTCCAACTCTGCTATGCACAGCTGAAACACAGACGCGACAGAACCACAGATCACTGCAGAATCCCAATTTAAGATGCTCAGTGACAGAATGACCACCGATGCATGGCACATGAGAATAAACTGGGCTTAGATTCCCTGTGTGTGCGCTGCTGCTCACAACTGCAGAAGAAAAACTAAACACATTCTTCTTCACCAGGCAAAAAGATTAGTGACCAAAGCTATTCCATTCAGGATTAATGATGCTCAGGAGCCCAGCATTTTAAAGGATGGAATTAATTCCATTGTAATTAGATTAGATTTCACTTCATGTAAAAAAATGACAATTTAACCAAAGGATGGAATTAATCAATAAATATCTCGACGGATCTACAGTTTCAAATGTAAACCCATGGTGAATAATTGATTCGATGCCTACACAGAAAAAATGCAAAGGAAAACTGAAAAATACGTACCATCTTCCACAACCTTTAGCCAGATGTTGAAGGAATGGCAAAAGAAAAAAAAAGTTCTCGTGAAAATCTAAAAAACCTCCAGGTTGAGAGAAACGTTGGCAGGTTTGAGACTCACCACAATGGAATCATTGTGTGTCAGGTCAACGACTGCAGATTCAGCGCCTTCCGAAGTTAAATCCACCACATCTCCTGCGAAAGAGAAACAAAACATTCACAACAACAACTTTGAACTTCATTGTTAAAAACAAAAGTAACCTTTTAAAAAATAACTGCTTTTATGAGAGCCAGCGACTTGAGTTCCAGAACATCACTCATGACGCCGATGGTGACGGCTCCACCTTCATATCATCCGTTTCCACCCAACTCTTTCCTCTACTCTTACACCAACTAACGTCATGTCCTCTTTCAGCACATCCATCTATCTCGTATTTGGCCTTCCTCTTGACCTCCATCTCCAACATCCTCCAACCAGTATAACCACTATCCCTCCTCTGCACATGTCCAAACCATCTCAATCTGGCCTCTCTGACTTTGTCTCCAAAATAACCAACCTGAGCTGTCCCTCTGATGTGCTCGTTCCTAATCTTGTCCATCCTCGTCACTCCTTAACTGAACCTCAACATCCTCTCTGCTACTTCTCTGCCTCTTGTCTCTTCCTCACTGCCACAGTCTCCAACCCATACATCATAGCTGCTCTCACTACTGTTCTGTACACCTTTCCTTTGATTCTTGGTGACACTGTCACACAACACCCTGCCTCCACACTTCCAAATCCAGAACAACATTTCTATTAAAAGCTTTTTGTAAAGATATGATAAACAAAAAGTATTTGGTGTGAATTTTTAAAGATTCAGACCCCAATATTTAACAATAAAAAAGGAAAATAACTTCCATGACCAAAAGCAACCCTCACTTTTTGGGGAAATGCAACCATTCAAGATCATCATTGCAGTTGACAACATTGTAATGCACGTCACAGTGAAATAAAGCAGTTGAGGAGAGAGAAGTTTCCATTCTCCCAAAACAGTGAACTTAGAAAAAACATTGAAAAAGACAAACCTAAACTGGAGGCATCAACATAAAGAAAAACAGAGAATAGGCGCGTGAGGCTCACTGTTGCTTCTTCGGTCACTTCTTATGTCAATGGTTCCGATCACTCTCTGGGACATCTGGCTCCGGTTCCTCTTGCTGCTTCCACGCCTGGAACACGCAGAGGAAGTTGTTCTCCTTCTCCTTTGCGTCTAAGAACCAGGCGGCAGCGGTAACAACACAATAAACCCCTTTGCATCACTTTTGTTCAATAGGAGAAAACGCTGCAGCTGTTAAAAGTAATTAGAAGATGTCACGTGGTTGGTGACGTACTCACCAGAGAACTCATGATGACAGCTGTTGCTGGTCGCAGATAAACAATTATTGCGTCAGTTAACGATGCTTCGATGTGCTTAACGGCTTTAAAAGCATAAATAGGTCGTATTAAGAGTCATAAACCACTTCACTCTAACAATATTAAACATTTTCAAATAACGATAAGCCGTTAACAAATGAAAACAGTTAACGGTGTTGGCAACAATAAATTATAAGAATTTACAGAAATGAACGAGATAATTAACGTTATTTACCTTCACGTGTCACAAGATTTAACGTACTAAAACTAAGAATAGTATTTATTATGAAACCAAAAGGTATCCTTTAGCAGATACATTTAAAATCATGACACAGCTCAGAGAATTGGGTTAGCTATTCGCTAATAAAGCTTCCCCCAAGCGGAAGATTTACGGGATAAGCTTCAGATTTAATGAGAACGGAAGGTATTTGTATAACGTTACATTGTCTAAGTATATGCGGTTGAATAACAAATAGTATCTTTGAATAATCAACTACATACTTAGAAGAAAAGTGCTCGCTCGGCCCGTCAGATTCGAAAGATGCTAGATACCGGAGTTTAAAACAGAGGAAATGACTCCCGGCCGGGTGTCTGCACCACAGCGCCTCCTCTGGTCTGTATGACTGTATGATTCTCAGTTTGCGCCGCTCGAGACTCGTTTTCAAAATGTTTCTGTGGTTGATTCGATTTGTTTTGAGTTTTTGTCACACAAAAATAACATGGGTGTCTAATGATGTAAAATGTGTTCTTATCAATTATAATATTTTTAACACTTCGATGAACAACAAGCTCCAGTTTGATTGTACCTCGAAACATTTGATGATAAAACGTTATTAAATTAAATAACGTTGGGTTGCTTTCCAACTGAAACCATTACCACAAACATAAAAACGAAATCATAATAAAAAAATCGAACTTTAATATATGAACATTTCTTTTTTATACCCTTCTGATATGTAGTAATGATTTTTTTCTATTCAAAGCTTGAATACTTTTAAAGACAGCACGTAAAAAAAAAAAAATAAAATAAACGAGACAACACATTTCTGATCACTTGTAGCTTTCATTTCATAGCACTATGAAATAAAGTACATTTCATCTCTTATTTCATTTCTACCCAAACTGGCACGTTAGCTACAGACTCACAGAAAGGCTCACAGATAAATAATCAAGTGCATTTCTTACAGGAATCGTCATTAAGCTACCTTGAAAATAGAGTAGAAATTTCCATCATCATCATTATCAGACCATAATTAAGACACCTGCAGGAACTGATCTCAGATCATTCTCAAAGAGAAAACGCAGATAATTAAGCTTTAAGCAAAAGGGAGACTCAAGTATTTAAAAAAAGCAAACCACATGTTTCCCAAACACCCGCACAAATCTAGCACAATCTACCCCAGAGCAAACAAGCATCACATTATTATATTAGTCATTTGAAGACAAACACATTGAGAAAACATCACATTTGCTCAGGAAATCATTCAACATAAACAGAAAATAGCCCGAATTAAATTAAAATGAATGTTCTCCTGAATGAAGTTGCTCTGAAGAGACTCAGTCGAGCCAAAGATGTGTCCGTGAGCAGCAGGAGCGTGTGGAGGCTGAGCATCGAGCCTGCGCCGACAGAGTTCTGTTTGCAGCGCAGGCCTTCATTGAGCCACACGATCCACTGACCAAAGGACCAGCTCTGGAGACCTGCAGAGGAGAGGGGTTTAATCCTGCATTGCTGATGACAAAATTACAAATCTTGTGAATAGTTTAACTCAGATTAAGAATGTACAGCGAATTAAAAAAAAAGAAGAAACTGCATCCTGCTGCTTCAGCACTCACTTCTCTCTTGGCAGAAGCAAACAGTGCTACGGTGAGGGAAAGTTCATCTTGTCGGCTTGATTCATCTTTAGGTGGTTATCCAAGATCTGGAAAAGCTCCTGGATGTTGGGCACGTATCCTGACTGCAACTTGGACCAGATTGGTATATCTGTGGAAAGAAGAGGGTGACATTCCCCTGATAAAAACTTATAAAGAAGCAACGATTCAGAATATATTTACCATTCAATGTAATCTCGAAAGCCCCCGTCGAGAGAAAATGGGTCTCCAACATGTTGCTTAAAAAGAAAGCCATGAGGCAGGAGAAGATCTGCAAAACAAACCGAGCAACGGTCAAAAAATCCTACGGCTGATTGCATGAGGAACATGAAAAAATAACTCTTATCTTCACCACAACACACATTTTATTTTATAACACAACTCTTTTCATTTTTGTTGAGAACATTTTTTTAATTCAGATAACAGCACTTTCCACAATCACAAACGTAATAAATTAGTCAAACGGTTGCACAGATCTTGACTACGCAATCTTTTTTATTAATTTAGTAAAAGTAAAATGACAACCCAGGAAAGAAAGGGTTAATATTTTCTTTTGTGATGAAGGGTTGTGATTACTGTCAGTCCCTCACAATTATCCCTCACTTAAAAACGTGTAAAATTAATTCCTAAAACTGGTTAACCTAAGGCAGTCTGACCACATCATTACCTTGTTCTCCTGACCCCAGCTCCATATTCTGGGAGTGTTGATTCCGAGCATTTGGAAAGGATTCTGTCCAGTTACAATCAAGGCGATGGCGAGCAGTTTGAAATAAGAGATGAAATTTCCAATATATCTGCAGAGATGGACAACCATTAAAGCATCATTTGGCAGAACATTTGGAAACATCTGGAGCACAAACTCACTTGCTGACGGGTTTGGGGGGGTAGTTCTCCCCCTCGATTCGGATGTCCGGGTACAGCTGGTTAATGGACCGGGAGTACTCCTGGAACACCTTACTGTACCCTCAGGATATGCTGAAACACAGTACAGTGGTCAGGGCTGATATATGTTATCATTTAAGATACGGGTGAGCCATGCGGGACATTTCTTATTTTATCGAGTAATTGCATGAATACTCATGAACATCGGATCAAATCTGAGCCTCGAAGCAAAACACTTGAATTTAGTTGACAGCGACAACTTTCTTTTATCTGACATTTTGAGAGTAAATATATACACGCACACAGACAAACACAGTTTATTTATGTATTTAACTAATTCTGTTATTAATGAAAAAATACTTTATCATCAACACTTGAACTAAATCAACTTAACAAATGAAAAATGAGGAACTATATCTGAATATAGTAACTAATTCTGGATTAAACTATTAACTATTTTGATTGATGGATGTATTTTTAAGGCCTGTGAACGTTTACTTAATCACCGTTATTCTCTGCCTCATTAAAGTAAACACATTGAAAATATTA
Organism: Danionella cerebrum; assembly: GCA_007224835.1. Taxonomy (NCBI): domain Eukaryota; kingdom Metazoa; phylum Chordata; class Actinopteri; order Cypriniformes; family Danionidae; genus Danionella; species Danionella cerebrum. The sequence continues at coordinate 183,631 of SRMA01025159.1, forward strand.
AGGAAGAACGTAAATAACTGATTTGATTTTGATGGTTGTATGCACTTTATTGAAGGCATGACAGTTGACAGCCCGGTTAGCTTAGCTTAGCATTATTCTAGCTCGTTTAGAAGCGATGAGATTAAAGAAATAATTTCCATCAGAGGAGTAACGAAACATTATTCTCACCAGTACTGGAACTTGAGCACGGGTCCCGTGTAGAACGCCTGTTTATTCGGTCTCTGAGGATTTAACTCGGGCACGGTTCTCTCCTGTTGAGTCACGGCGTTGCGGCCCATGTAAATATCCTTTACCGTTACCGCTGTGAACAGCAGCAGGGCCGTTAATAACCCCGTCTGGCTGTACTCCGCCATCTCCCCACCGTCCACAGCGACTAAACCAATCTATTGACCCACGTTCGGCGGCTCCTCGAAATCAGCTGGGCCGTGCTGCTTGCTCCTGGGCCGCAGCTTCCTGTTTCAGCAGCAAGCGGCGGGTTGTATTTCAAAATAAAAGTGTTTTGAGTGGCCCATCGTAGGTACACAGCGACATCTGTTGGTCAAGAGCGTCATTAACGGAAGACATCTCCACGAGAATGAGAAGGGTCAAATGCTGGGAGCGGTCAAACAGCGTCCTCTGTCGTTTGAGTATCAAACCAACTCTAACCGTGGTATGGAACGTAATTCTCTAATTCGATAGTGGGCGCTGTTTGACAAATGTCGGAGCCTAAGTGTTGAGCTCCGGTATATCAGCTGGAGAAAGAGCTTGCTGCTATTGCTAATATTTTAAGGCTTGTGATGTTAATAAAAATAGTTAAGAGATTAAGATTATTGTATTTTTAACATTAAACACCCTAAAACTACTGATTTCAAAGCAAATCTTAAAATGTGTCAATTCCTATGAGTTTTTGCCTTTTCTTTTTCTTACACACACACACACACACACACACACACACACACACACACACACACACACACACATGTATATATATATATACCGGTATATATATACATTATGAATAAATTGTTTCAGTGCATTTTTTAATTCTTCATATTTCTGTAACCTGCTATTCTTGCTCATTGTGATGAAGATCCTTCATTGCATTGTTTTGCATTATTAGTATAAATTAGATTAGCTCTCACGCCTGGATTCATCCATCTCTAAATGTCATAGTAGTCAAACTCATAACTTTAAATCTAAATAGTGCGGTCCACAAACATCCCCCCAAAAATTCACCCTGGGGTTCAAATGAAGAAACAGTCGTTTTGAAGCAAATAAACATAGCGCTGCATGAGGATCTGTAAGATTTAATTAGTACAATCACACAGAATCAATAATCTCATAACTCTCTCAACCTTCTGTGGATCTGAAACGAACACCAGCTTTCCTTCAGGAACTGAAAGAAGTCACACGACTCGAAATGATTCCATTGTGTGAACGGAGCAAAATCCACAACACTTTATAGTGTTAACATTTGGGTTATTCGTGAACCTTCATAACTGTGTTTTTGTTGAAAACAATGAATCAAGCTGCAACTCATCATTTCACTAAACTATATCTTGACTATTTAAAGCCAGAACTAAATTCATAATTATCACTTCAGTGTGCAAATATTTCTAATGCAGGATTTTCTTCTTACTCTGCAGAAAGGGTCTGCTTAAAATGTTTAGTGCTGATGCTTCATCTAGAAAAAAATAAAATGTAAAAATTAACATACAGACCAAAACATATTTATTTTGATTACAAACTGTGCGTAAAAATATTAAAAAAAGGTAAAAAAAAAAAAACATCAGTTTGTGTGGTGCATAGCTTGAACTACATAAACTTCCTGGAAAATCTTTTTAAAAAGATTGAATTCTGCAGAAGCAAAGTAAACTCTATGTGTGATGTCCATTGTAATAGACGGAGGGTTTTGTAAACGGTTAAAAGATTACTTTTAGAATAAAATACTAAACAATTTCCATTTCAAACAGCAAACAAACATTTTGCTGTGGGCTTCACAAGCAATCTTCAAATCCAAATATCCTTCTACGGTCAGTGATTTTAGTACCTGAACCGTGTCATCGTTATTATTATTCTTATTATCATCATCATCATCATCACTTGCATTCTAAACCTTTATTTCTCACGAGATCTGAGGAGGGAGCTGAAGGTTTGAGTTTCTACCTCACTTTCAAAAGTGAGATGAATCTCTAATCTGAGATCAAGCCACCAAGTACTCAATCATTTAAGAAGGGGTCAAATACTTATTTCCTTGACTATTTAAACTGAATTGATGAAGGAATCATGAGCTGAGAAACCAAAGAAGTGCTTGATAAAGCTGTAGATACGGCAACCTTTGTGTTTTATTAAAAAGCTGCTTTATTAAAGCGGTAGAGATGGCTAGGATTATAAAAGAGATTCTGTTCCAGGGCGCACAGCTACTCGACATCTGTTGTACCTGGAAGCAGAACTTACTCTGAAAAAACAGTGCAATTCATTTTTAACAAGGAGTGAGCCAGCGTTTGGAAGAACTCATCAGTTTATCCTTCAATGTTACAGAGGACTCTTAAAACAAAGGTTTTGGTGAAGCATTGCTGAGCTCCACTCACAAGAATAAACTGTGCTCCCTGCAACACTCTCTCTCTCAAACACTGACCTCTCCCTCGATACATCCCCCGAACATCAAGCACGAACTTACTGCACCTTAGATCATTGCATTTTCTGGCACTTCGAAAACAAATAGATGCATCCACCCTTTATTCAGAACTAGCTTATTTTTCATTTGATATTTCCTCTCTCAGAGATGTTTTCCTTTGACCAGAGCATTGAAGAAGGAGCTCATGACTTTGTAAACCCTTGAACATTTAAGGAGAACGCAGGGTGTACCGCAACAACATCTCTTCTGCCTGCCTGCAGGAAGAACCTACTCCGAATTCATTTTTAACAGGGAGCAAGCCAGCGTTTGGAAGAATACATCTGTCTAACGTCACAGTTTTACTCTGGGTGCTGATTTTAACAACTAGACAACAATATGTATCCAGTTTATGAGCATGACACATGTTCAGATGTTTTTGTGTTCAAAGCAAAGACAGTTTGTGAAACGTGTTTAATTCCCATGAAATACCGTCACACAGCAAGACCTACTTTGAAAAGTCATATTTTCAGATGCTCCATGGGATGAGCTTTCCGGGCGTGTTGCTGATGTAAAACAGAATAAACACATTCAGAGGAAGTTGTGTAACTAAAAGAGGCACGTTCTTGCATTGTAAATATTCCCTGCTAATAACAGCATGAGGTCCTCAGCACGGGCAGCTCCGCTTCACTTCGGGCTCATGCGTCAGTCTCACTCTGCCGTCCTCCCGCTCCACGTCTCTGTAGATCAGAGACCTTTGGGCTTTCAGGCGACACGCCAGGCACATGAAGATAGAGTCAACGTTCTGGCTCTCCTTGGGATCTTTGGCGGAGGTTTCAAACAGTAGCATGTTATGGGCGTCTGCAAACTTGAGCGCCGTGTTGGACGGTACCTGGATCTGTTCCACTAGATCACATTTGTTGCCCACCAGAACTCGAGGCACTGCAGAAGACACCCCGTGCCCGTTACACTCATGAATCCAGGTCTTTAGGTTCTGGAACGAAATCATTTTAGTGACGTCGTACACAAAAACGACGGCATGCACATTGCGGTAGTAGTGCTCCACCATGCTCTTCCGAAACCTCTCCTGACCCGCCGTGTCCCAAACCTGCACCTGTTTAAGAAAAAAATGCAAGGTTGAGGTTCACCTCTTTGAGCGTTTGAGATGTGCTAGAGCGGCAGGTGTACGTTCTGCAAACACTAACACATTCATACAGCAGGAGTGACATCATGAACGCTGCATCTATAGTGTTGGTAGTCTATGGCATGCCCTCTTGGAGATGTGTCAGCTGCAGAGATAGTTTTCCTTTTCCTTCTTCCTCTCCACAGAGAACTCTGACAACATGACCATTGGGGTCCCAGTGTCCTTCACCCTGACCAAACGATCCATCAGAGACTGTTGTTGGTGAAGCTTTTTAATATGTGTCTGCATCTTTTGGGAGCAAAGTAATTGGACAATTGGTTCAAAGGGAAATAAATTAAATTAGGAAAACACAGTGTTGTTAATATTTTACATTCTGCCTGTACATCCAATAAATAAAAATATAACACAAGCTACTTTAAATTAATGAATGTGTATTTTATGATATGAGAGGAGCCATGTGCAAAAACTGTAATCGTGATATTACTGATGAAGTTATATTACGTAATATTATAGATGACGATACTAGTACTAAACAATAGAGAGCAATAATCTATAGTGTTTTGGTAAAATTAGCTAAACTAGATGCTAACTTCCTGTTGATGTCACTTCCGGACCAGCATTACCTGTCTTCCAGCTAATTATTTATCACACTTTCCTTCTGAGGATTAAAGTTTGGGGCAGCACTATGTTAAACTGAGAGAAGAAATTTGTGGACAATATAAATGAAACAGAACTAGTTCAGCATTTCACAAAACGTGGCCCTGTTATCAGTAACCGCAGGTGCGCTCGATTAAAGTAGTATTTTATCCGCATTAGAATCACTGCCCGTGGCTTTCAGGTCATCTCCTAATGGAAGTTACTTTACAAAGTAAACATTGAGCATCTCGCTGCTCTCAATAACAATAGTATTGGTCTCAAACAATATCGTCACAGTGAAGCACCTTCGGACGAGACCAAACCCAACAAGAAGAACACATTTCCCACCTTTATCTTCTCCCCCTCGATCTCCACCGCTTTCTCCCTGAAGTCCACGCCGATGGTGGCTTCTGTTTTGCAGGGGAAGGCTCCGCCGGTGAAGCGGAAGGTTAGACAGGTCTTGCCCACATTGGAGTCTCCGATGACGATGATCTTAAAGATCCGCGTCTGGACGCTGTGATCCAGGGACGTGCTCAGCTCCACTGACGACGTGAGGTTGGCATAGCGGGAGGTGGCACTTCCTTCTCCGTGTTCTGAGAATTCATTTGCCATAACGATGAAACGACGAACCGAGACCGGGGCTCAGCGGATGGATGGAGGGAGGGAGGGAGGGAGGAGGATGGTAGTGATGATGGGGGAAGGGGCGCCAGATCCTCTCCCTTTGCAGATGCTGAGAGCTGACAGAGACTGTTTCCCTCTGATGCCATTTATTTCATTCATCTCCCCCCTGCTGCCTGGTCTCCGGCTCCCTTTGCAAACTTAATCTTGTGTTTCCATAAGCACACTGGAATTATTCTCATTTGTTGCCATTTGCTAATAAATATATTCCATTATATATATATATATATATATATATATATATATATATAATATATTCAAATAGTTGATTAAATATGATTAAATCACCATATGATTAAATCTGTGGTAGAGGACCTTAACTTGATAATTTATTGCTGCACTTAATTTGGTTCCCTTGTCTCCTTTTTTGACTTCTTGTGTCTCCTCTTTCCCTGTTTATCTCTGGTGGGGAAATGGCCAGTAATTATAAAAGAAGTGAAATTAACGTTTGAATCACACGAATGTCACATTTCCTCTTTTAATGTGTAAAAAAGTGGATGGTTGGTAGCTAGAAGAACCAACAGAATCAACAGAACCGACTCTTCCTGGCGAGCTGAATCAAATGAACCGAGTCTTCTATGGAGCTAAATGAAATTAATCTGTTCTTCTTAGGACGGAATCTAAGATCTGATATTTGGATAAAATAAATAAAAAAAACAATAGATTATAATGATGTTCAGTGGGGCAATCATATGATTCAGAAAGGCAGATTTGAAGCAGAAGTAAAGGCACTAGGTTTGTTTGACTGAAAGAAAGAAGATTGATCAGAGCTGCTCAGTGAAGGTATGGGTACATTCCCAGAACAAAAGTACTACGTCACCGTCAGTTGATTCAAAAGAACCATCTTGTTTTGGGGAAATTATTTTAAAGAATGGCCATCTTTTTGTGAATCAAAAAGATCAGAAGAACTGAATCAAAAGAACCAATTCTTCCGTTGAGCCGAATCAAAGAATCACCTCTTCTCAGGGAGTTGGATTAAAACTCTTTCATTATATGCATCCTTGTGTCTTCATAATCTTATTTAATCTACTTATTTGATCCAGTACTTTACAAATACACTGTCAAATGTTATTTTTAATTTTAGATTTTGTCTGTCACAGTAAAAATGCCCCTATGCTGAACATTCTAGATCTACGGATTCTAAGTAGAAGAGCTTGCAAAATCACAGAGTGATCAAAAACTTATCAACCTCACAATATATAAACCATTTTCTATGAGGTTATTAGAATTTCGAGGATGTTGTGAACTAAGTTAAGTTTTTACTTATATTAGGTTATAATGATTATTTTTAGATTAGATTTAGACAACTGATCAAATTCTTTTGTTGAAACATTGACAAAAATTGTCTACCTTCTGCTTTCGTCTCCTTTGGTGGTGGTTGCTAAATCCACCAACACACAGCAGAAAATTGTCTCTTCTTCATAATCAAAAGATCACTGTTAATATATTTGGTAATGTTTACTCTAGTATCTGAAGCTCTATAATATAAGCATTTCTGACATGGAGATATTTGTTCCCACCAGAATCATGAGATTGCAAACCACCTATTGGTCCATCAGTATGGCTTTGTCAAAAAGATCAGTCTCTCTTTGCTAGCTCAGTTCATGACCCCTTTTAAAAGCAACTCATTAAATGGTTCTTAAAGCCCTAATTCCACTTCACCAATTGGACTCAAGCTTCTACTTAATTCACCTGAAGGTATGTTGCTTTGAAATCTGTTCCCAAGGCATTTCTAGCATTGCATTTGTAAATCCCTGAGTTCATGAGACTTGGATACTGAATGACCAAATGCCCTTCCTCCGTCATGTGAATTCCGCTCTGCGTGCTGAAGCGATTGTTAGGCACGAGAGTGGTACGTCCGGGCAGAGTCCAAGAAATGTCTGGTTTGGGTACACCAACTGCAACACAGTTCAGAACCACTGGAGAACCCTTTGTAACCCTAGTCATCGAAGGAGGAGCGTGAGTTATTTGAGGGGGAAACACCAAAACACTCACTGGATAAGACAATGTGGATGTCCCGAATGTATTTCTGGCTTTGCATGTGTACGTTCCTCTGTCCAATTTAGAGGTTTCTTGGATCTGAAGTGTGCCATTCGATAAATACACAACTCTTCCTACAACCTGAGGCTTGTCTAAGACCAGTCCGTTGGGAAGAGTCCATGTAATCGATGCCTGAGGCCAGCCATCCGCACTGCAGGGCAAATTTAGAGTCTGTCCGAAGGAAATCTTTAGGGTGGCAGACGTACTTCTAATCTGAGGTTTCTGCCCAAGTTCTAAAGCATATCGTTTCTCCGCTTGCCCTGCTAAGTTTTTGGCTAGGCATCGATACACACCTTTGTCTGTGGCTCCTGGCCGTATAATGAGCAGACTTCCGTTTTCTTTGTAGTGAGCGAACCGTTGAAGTTTCACACCTGGATTCAGCGCTGTTCCGTTTGGTAAAATCCATAGCAATTCTGCCTTTGGTTTTCCGGTCGCATGACAAACCAAAGATAGGTCATTACTATCTGGTTTCACTGGATGAACCTCAATGTTTGGCACCGCAAAGCTCGGCTTCTCAGCATGTGCTGCAACTTCAAGTTCAACCTCCAGAGTTGCTTCCCCTAAGTAATTCTTGGCTTTGCACAGAAATCTACCTTCATCGGTCTTTCGAATGCCCCTGAGTTCCAGAGTACCGTTCCTATGGACTTGGAATCTGCCTCCCAAGTATGGTGTTGGTAGAGTCATTCCATAAGGAGTGGTCCAGGTGATCTGTGGCTCGGGTATTCCCTCCACTTTGCAGTCTAGCATTACGGTCTGATAATACACTGCTAATGCTTTACTCCTTGTTTGTCCACTCTCCCCGTTAATTTGAGTCTTTTTAACTTCAACCAGAAGCTTAAAATTCCGGACTCTATCTCCAGCAGGGTTCCGATCCACACAAACATATTTGCCCTGATCTGCCAAAGTAAGTTTTTTAACGACCAGAGTCCCATCGTTCAGGGTTTGGTATTTGACAGAAGATGAAGAGACCAATTCGTTGCTTGGTGAGATCCAGATAATGGTATGTGGTGACACAGCTGTCGGATCACACTTCATTTGGACCGATTGCCCAAAAGAGCCCCACACCATTTCCTGCTCTACAGAAGATGTTTGAGGTGAGTTTGTCATCACTCGGACACTAACTTTCATTGCGTCCTCCCCCAGTGTATTTTTAGCGAAGCATGTGTAATTGCCTTCATCTGTCTTCCCCATTTGTTGCAACAAGAGTGTACCATTCCCGAAAATGAAATAACGACGATTACGAGTTCCACTGTCATCTGACTGAAGAGCATTGTTGATCATGGTGCCATCTGGGAGGCTCCAAGAAACCTCAGGATCTGGGAGACCCGAAGCTATACAGTCTACTGAGAAGTTTTCACCATTGTTTACTCTTTTGTGCGGTGCTCCAGTGTTCTCGATCCTTGGTGGTCTCATGAGAACCTCCACTTGGAAGAGCTCCATGTCTTCTCCATTCGGTCTTTGGTACATACACAAGTAATTGCCTCCATCGTTTTCAGTCAGTCTCAGAATCCTCAGAGTGCCATTGGGAAAAGCAGTAATGTGTCTCTGGGGACTGAGAACAGACGAGAGAAATCGGTTACAATTTATTAGAATTGTCATCAATGAAAATGAAAGAAAAGAGCAATCAAATGCCTCTCAAGTTTTGGGAACTCTCTGTGAGCTTCATGTCATTGTTTTTGGTACATTGTGAATCTTACGCCTTTAGTCCTTTTGCACAGGATTGGATTTATTTTATTTATTCCAAAGCTCAGTATCTTCCAATGGCGCATTGAAGTGAAGGCTATGAGCAGCCGAATCAGAAAAGAGAAAATTACTGTTTTGTGAAAGTCTTTAGTTTCATGTACAGTTCACAATATTTAGAAATCTCCCCCACCCTAGGGTTTCAGCTTTCTCTTGAAAAGTATAGAATACACTGCAAAAGAAAACCATATCCAACAGTTGAGTGCCATCCATCCATCCATCCATCCATCAGCCCACATATCCAGCTATTTGATCAACTGTAAACTCCCCCCACCACCATCCATTCATCTCTCTTTGATCCCACAATTAGCCCACCCACCAATACATCCATCCCTCCCTCTCTCCTTCCATCCATCTTTCCCTGGATCCAGACATCCTTTCTTCCAAGAGATCAATCTGACCATACCTCGATCAATCGACCCCCACTCATCCCTTCATGATCCCCACTTCTATATATATATATATCCATCTATCCCACTATCAGTCTATCCATCTGTCCCTCTATCCATTCATGCATCAATTCCTCCCTCTATCGATCTAGCCTCTGTCTGTCCATTGATTGGTCCCTCCATCCATCAGTGTCTACATCCATCAGCATTGGAAAAAGTGGTAAGTGAGCTTCTCTACCTGTAGTGATGTTCTACTATGTCTTTAGATGGTAGTCTCCAGACTGTGCCTCTGCTGGATTCCATAGACTCCGGACAGTGCAGGAACACTGTAGCTCCATATTCTGCTCTAACGCTGTGCTGCTGGTACAGAGCTTTCCTGGAATCTAGAGATTCCTGTCTAACATCCATTAGTACTGCTCGTTTAGCTAAGCCCACTGGGTTGGCTGCAGAGCATTCATACTTCCCAGAATCACTGGGAGTGATGTTCTTTATGTAAAGAGTTCCATTTGGGAAAACAAATATCCCACTTTCTAAGAACTGTGTGGGCTTCATATGTGAGCCATTAGGGATGATCCACTTGATAAGAGGGGAGGGCTCTCCTGTTGCCGCGCAATCCATGTAAACCTTCCCTCCAACATGGATGGATACGGTCTCATAGGAAGCTTGAAGAATCGTCGGAGGGAGAGCTGAAACCCGGATGTGGTAGGTGAGCGTGTCAGCTCCCACTGCATTGCTGGCGATGCACTTATAATCACCGTTATCTGGCAAATTAGCTGAAGTAATGCGCAATGTTCCATTTGCCAAAAGGGATACTCTTTGGTCCATGCTAGTAACATCTCGAACAAATGTTCTGTCAGGAAGTATCCATGAAATCTGTGCTTCTGGTTTTCCCACTGCAACACAATCTAAGCTGGCTGGGCTTCCTACCAATACCGAAACTTCTCTGGCTCTGGAAGCCATGATTTTTGGAGGCTGAGTCTGGACGACAAGCGTAACTACCATGCGATCAGAGCCAAGTCGGTTTTGAGATGTGCAAAGGTACTGGCCTCTGTCCTGCAGCTGGATATTCTTGATCACAAAAGTACCATTTGAAAGGACTTCAAACCTTGGTCCTAGTTTTGTGTTGGTCTGAAATGTTGCTCCTGAAATGGAAAAGCATAGGAGTGAGTCTTTGAACAGTTTCTTAGATCATAATGCAGGTTAGATTTACATTGACTCTGAGATTTAACACTGGCATCTTCTAAGGAAATTAATCCTGGTCTGAAAATATTAGACTTAACGCATTCTTGGAGATTTCACACAGCCAGATTGCTTTTTCCAAAGTCCAAATGGCAGAGCTGTATTTTTCAGATATACTGTACACAGTGGACCAACACCAGCAGATGACATGGCTTTCCAAACCATCCATGTATGTGGGAGCTTTACGCTGAACCCCCCTTTCACCAGAGCACAGTTATCCAAAATAACTGAAGATGGTGATGAGGAATGAAAGAAGTGTGGTACATTACTGTGGTCTGGTCACTGTTCAAACTTAAAGATAAGAATGTGTTGGGGGTGGGGGGTTGAGATCATCCATATGTAATGGTTTTTGTGTGTTCTATAGTTTCTCTAGAAGTTTGTACCTCTTCTCTATACCTCAAGTTTTTTTTGAGGGGGGGGGGGGGTCCAAGTGCAATATATGTTGATTTGGAATTCTTCTAAGAATTAATACAATTGGATTAACATTTGGATCAAATCTTAATCTGTGTAGCTCGACTTTTTTCCCCCTCAAAGATATGCGACCTCCGTTAATATGATTCGATAAAGTTTATCAGCTGTTAATGTATAGAAGGAAAGCATTTTCTTAACCTGTTGAAACTTTGGTCCATGAAATAACTGGTTCGGGGTCTCCTGATGATCTGCATGACAGATAGATGTCCGCCTCAGCCAGAGCCGATACAGTCGCAGAGTCCGGTGCTGTGATCCTGGGTTTAATGCCACTGCCCATTATATTTGGAAACGGCATTTCCATTCCCTGTTTGTTTGCCCCAAATCGGTTGTAGTGCCATCGATCTCCATTTTGGATGCTGGCAGTGGAAGGGGGTTTGTCTGTACGTGCTAGAAGTGTTGGAGCAGTCAGATGGTGGTAGACATGTGAGGCATCTGTTGCTTGATGCATCCTTGGTTTAGAAGGGGTGAGCTTTCCCTGCTGTGCATGTCTATACGCTTCGATTTGAGACTGCCTGAATCTGTTCCTGAGCCTGTTGAAAAGTAGCTGGTCTCTGAGATGAGAGGAGCTGACTTGTGGAGCAATTGTCCTCAGAAAAGAAGCATGAGTGGGTTTTACTGGGGGCCCTGCTCCCCGGCCTCCTGCTTGCAGGAAATACCAGGAGTCGTCTTGGGACTGAGAAGGCTGTGAGGTTTGATCCGTGGGCCGGAAGAGAATCCCATAATTGTTTGACCAGAGAGAAGAATTGGTGTCAGGAGACGGTTGCATGTTCTTTTGGAATCTCCATGGGTGGATAGGTAGACCTTCAGAAGGCACTCCATTGCTATACCCCTTCTGTCCGGCTCCACTCCTCACTGATGGCTGTTTAGTTGTTTGTGCTGTGTTTTTCTCGGGTGGATTCACATAGTTTGGAATGTTAGGGAGGACGGTTGTCGAAGTTTGCCTTATTGAATTGTTTGTCTGACTGTTTTCAGTTCTGTTGATCTGTGTTGGAGCCACCTCTCTAGGTTCCTCTGGAGAATGCTTTATTTTAATGTCATATGCGTTAAGATCTGTTCTCACAAATGTGGCTTTAATTATTTTAGGAGGATTCTCTGTGACTAGCATGCTTCCAGGGTAAAGTGGAGGAAACGTTGATGCTACAGGATCTTTGATCTGAGTGCTAATAGTCATGGATGTTTTTACTGGAGACTGTGTGAAGGGGGCGATGCTCAAACCTGGTTTCGTTGGTTGTGGTCTACGTGCTGAAGGCCGGCGTTGCCTGAATGGAAACCGGCGTCTTTGGTTCGAGTTGTTAGCATTTACTTTCTCTTGATTTGTGACCTGTTTTACTTGTTGTGTCTCAGGTGTGGCTTTTGAGTCTGTTTTTATCAAAGTCAAATCTGAAATATTGGGTTTCGATTGTCCTTCAGGGTTGGAATCCAGCTCGCCAGATTGCTTGATGGAACTGCTGTGTACATCTTCTATTTTGGTAGACTTATCATCCGATGAAGAGACCAGGACTGTTGTAATTAAATCCTCTGATGCTACTGCAGTTCTTACTGCTGGAACTGGTGACACAGTTGAGGGTTTGGCATTAGTTTTAGTCAGAATCTTCTCCCAGTGGCTTGGGTCCAAATCCTTGATGGAGATGTTAGGTTTCCTCTCCTTCATTTTCTTTTGTTGGGTAATCACACTTCTTGGTTTTCCATCAGCCTTATGAGGTGTGAGTTTAGGGATTGGGTGTTTGACTTCTTCATAGCCTGACCCTTCATCTCCTTCGTTTTGCAAAAGAGGCTTTTCCTCTATGAACTCCTCAACGCTCACTTGCATTTCTTCCTTTCGGCCAGTAACCTCAATGAGATGCGAGAGCATATCTGCTCCGTAGAGGTTAGCTGATGAGCAGCTATACTCCCCAGCGTCCTCTCGATTCACCTTTCTAATGATCAAAGTATTGTTCTGCAACACATGCACATTTCCTGTCACATCTGAGGCTTTGAGAATCTTACTGGAAGGTAAATACCAACGTGTCTCCACTGGTCGAGGAGAAGTTACAATACAAGGGAGACTAACGATATCCCCTTCCTCCACTGATAGCATTTTGCCATTTAAATCGCTGGGACTTAAGAGAAGCATCCGCACCACAAGTCTCAAGGAGACAATGTCCACATTTGTGTCACTCCTCACAAAGCAATGGTAAAGTCCAGAGTCTGTCACACTCGCGTTTTTGATTACCAGCTTGTCATTTTCCACCCTCAGCTTCTCAGAATCTGATTGATCCACAATTGTTAAATCTGGGAGCATCCACTCCACGAGGTTCTTCCCTGAGCTGAGCACGCTACAACCCAGGCTGACCTCAGAGTGTTCAACAACAGTCTGGATTCTCCCGGGAGCTGCCCTCTGGATCAAGGCCCAAGAGGAGATCACGTCTTCCTCGTCTCCTCTTCCGATGATTTTCTTTGATATCACGGTGGAGAAGTTTAACACAAGTTTTTTCGTTGTTGTTTTGCGTCTGTTCAGCTGAAGGGTAACCCTTGGCTGTAAAAGCCAGGCTGGTTCTGCCATTATATGTCCTTTAAGCTCCGTAAAATAAGGCGATTCATCACTCGTGGCCTGAGAGTATCGAAAAGACACCGTTGAAGAATTCCCAATACGGCTTTCACGTTCTAAAATCGCTGGGCTCTCGTAGTAGTAGGCGACCAACCTCCACAGGTTCTGAAGAGCCTCTCTATCAATCTCACACTCCAGTTGTGTCCGTAGAGTCACATTTACACTTATTTCATCGGATTTCTTTACTGGCTCCCAGAAAATTGAAGTACCTTCTACAGGACGAGTTACATTACATGCAACATGTGCCCGGTTCCCATGGCTGTCAGAAAGAAAGAAGGATAGGTGGCCGAGAGGAAGCTCCAAGTCTTTGATGTAGGGCACATCTGGCTCCTGATCTTCCCCAACTCCACTCTGCTCAGTTCTCAGTGGAGACTGAATAGAGGGTCGGTCACAAGTGAGATCCTCGTTTGAAAGCTGGAACATCTGGCTGTTGTTTAAAGGCTGTGGTGAAAAGCACGCTGCACAGTTTCCATCATCGCGAGACTCGGCCTCCTTTTTGCACTTGATAACTCCTAGAAGAAAAGACATAAAAGATATTTTGGAAATAGTTAAAAGCAATAAATGAAATCAATGAGAGCTTGTTTCACCTTCATGATTTCGGTTCCACTCCAAAAGCCAGTGCAGGTGGCAATCACACGCCCAGAGGTTTCCGTGCAGGGTGAGGACCTCCAGCTTGATGAAGTGCTGCAGAGTCGCAGGGAGCAAGGATTCTAGTTGATTATCAGCCAAGTGAAGGTGCCGCAGCCCTGAGCTCCAAAATGTTCCCAGAACAGAGACCGTTATAAAAGTGTGAGGGTGCAGCTCCTTCAGTCGGTTCCCCTCCAGTTGCAGCAGTTTTAATGATGTGAGTCCATTAAAAGAAAAAGGCTCGATGAAGTCGATGAGATTGTGATCTAAATGAAGACGCACAAGACTCGTCAAGCCTTCAAACAAGCTGGGATCCACTCTTTGGAGTTTGTTGTAGCTCAACTTGAGCATCTGTTCAAAAAATGCATCACAAATGGAGAGCAGAGTTAATTCGATAGGAAACTAGAGGTAAATCATGCGCGAGTGATATCATTTATGAAAATGTACCTGGAGGGAACGGAGGTGATAAAACGTCCCTGATGAAACAGAGGAGATATCGTTCCCATGAAGCATGAGCATTTCCAGCTGATGTAGGTTTAGGAAATCTGAAGGTGCAACTGCATCAATGCTGTTGTAGCTGTAAGTTTGGCACAAATATTTTTTTTTTACTATAAATAACAGTTATGTTATCTTTAACGTTTAATTTATCCATGGTCATCTTTTAAGGAAAGTCCAAATGCATCTAACCCTAGATTGAGTCTCTCCGTGTCCTTGGGAACGTTTCGAGGGGCAGAGGTGAGATGGCGGAAGGCGCAGTGCACCTCCTTCGGGCTGGGGCAGCTGCAGGACCTCGGACATGCCCAGAGGCACGAGGGCAGGACAAGCAGCATGCAGAGAACTGCCAGCATCAGCGGAGCAGCTTCAACCATGGGAGCCATCTCCTTCTCACGCCATTATCTGATATAGGAACCAAAGTAAAATGCAAACCCTACGATGAATCGTATTCAGTCGCGGTCAGTGAATATGCCATTTACATTGAAACGCCACCAGGGACGACTTCTGGGAGCGATGAGGATGTGACGGTAATCCATGACGCTCCTGTACAACACTAGTTTCTCAAAACTCAAATAAATGTTCATATACTTTTCTTGTTTGTTCCTTTATTTTTGAGTCTCTCATGAGACTTAAAACAGCTGATGACATCCGGAAGTGGCCGGTCGCCTGCTGTACGTCCAATCAGGTACTGTGACTCAGCAAATATGCAAATTAGAATGTTAACCCAGGGTTTAAGATGTGTGCTGTGAAACGTCTGTTAATGAACGGTAACCCCAGGTTTAGTTTAAGCAGTGTGTTACAGAGGTCTAGGAATACCCAGGGTTAACAAACCAAACATTTCAAACGCCACGTATTGAATGTTATGTGTATTTATCACATGGAATTTTACTTTTAGTGCAACTGAGCTCTTACGTGTCGACATCCCTGAAACCAGTCGTTCTAGGAACCCAAGTTTGAAACCATTTGAGGTTTCATTTCTGGAAGAGGACGCAGTTTTGCTTTTTAACCTCATCAGGCTTTTTTTCTTAAATCAGAAGAGCCCAAACAGTGAAATGTCAGACATCATTTATTTCATCTGTCAGAACGTAGATAATGAGCCATGATGAGCATGTTCTTCTGCAGCATTCCTCTATCTTCCATGCTGCCTGCAGCTGCTTCTCTATATCAGGACACAGAGCGGATGAATGTTTACGTGGCTCTCTAAATAACCACAGCATTTTGTTTTTATTTTAGACTTGTTTTTTTGTCATCACAAAGAGCCAATCTCATTTCATATTTATGTTAATATTTCTCTTTTTTTAAGCTCTAGGTGCAGTCTGTGATTCATATCAAGTTTTCAAATGATTGAGACGAAATCTTTATGAATTTCATAATAAGGTCATAGTTTACAGTGAAATCCTTGCTGGCTTCAGGTTCCTGCGGAATACAGTGTATAAATATTAACTGAAGCCATACATAATCACATCACAGATATTTCCAGATCAATCCTCGAGATATATTTTGCTCACGCTTCAGTTAACCCGGGTCATGAGGCAAAAACTTTAGTGAATTGATTTGAATAACATTAAACTCAGAGGAACTAATGAAGCTCTTCTAAACGTCTGAGGGGAAATAAACTCGTCGTTTTAATATGCAGCGAAACATTAATGACTCTCTAATATTAGATTCTGAGACAGATCAGAAGCTTGGAACAAACATTGCATCTTACCTCTGGACTCTAGACTGTTGAGAAAACCTTCAAGGTGAAGTTGAAAGTGGGAAACTATTTACAGATTTCTCATAAATGTCCCGTAACTTTGTTAGTCCCTGTCCTTGACTGAGCACGGCACTGCTGGGATGGAAAAGTCAGCTACATCTGGAGAAACGCTTACCGCCCACCTCCACTCCTCCTCTGAGCTGACCCGGACGGTGGGTGGGAAAGCAGGGGGACTTGGCCTTCATCCATCCTTTCTTTTCCACCATTACCTGAGCTGAAGCTTCTTTCGCTCTCTCTGCTGCTTGTGTTTGACTTTTCTTCTCTCTCTTTTTAGCCACTGCAGCCTTTATTCTCTCTAAGCAGCGTAAAAGCATCTATAGGAGATGTCCTCAGCTTAGACATATAGAAATGAGAAGCATCCTTGTGTTTCTTCATGTAATCCCAGACACACTCTGTGATGTTGAGATCCGGAATATTCTGATGCTACAGAATACAGTTGGGCCAATCATACGCCTCCCTCGCGGCATTGCATTTGGATAAGTATCTGTCCCAGGATTGAGAACACCAGAAATGTCCAATTCCACAGAAATTCAGTCTTTTTATAACTCATCCGTCTAAGATTACCTGCAGAGACAGAAGGATGTGAGGAAGGAACATCTACAGAAGATCTGAGGTTAGTTCTCCAGAATGTTTGGAGTTCCCTCAGAAACTGTGTGCAGGTGTAGCTAGAACAAGTCTCAAAGATGAACGAAGCATTCAGGCAGTTTGAAAAAAGTGCCCGAAACGATCAGGTGCTCTATTTTCTCTTGATAAACTCTTAACGGCAGTTTCAATATACCGGTATACGCTTTCCTGATCTAAAGGCGTTCAGATCCGAGGGAAGAGCTTTGCAAATGCTTTAAAACAATAAAAATAGCTTTTATCCAAAGCGACTTAGAGTTCGGGAGAAATGAGGTCGGATTAATCATGAGACATACGCATGAAGACATCTGAGCTGATACATCAGTGCTTCAGAGGGTTTTTATTTTGTTTTTGTTAGTAAGTGCAGAAGGATGTTGAAACTGTGCTTTTAATGAGGAAAAGCCGTTTACCCGTGACCCAGTGGACACAACCTCAGGAGCCTCTTCTGTTTCTCACATTTTCATTCTGTTTCTCATGTTCCCCTTCACTCTGTCTCCTGCTCAAGCTTTAAGAGAGAGCTTGTTTTGCTCGTATTGTTTTAGAAACGTTAATTAAAATGCATGAGAGACTAATTAACAGTGACAAATGTATTGTTTGCAATTCATTAATCATGAAGGCTGAGAATAAAGTAATGAGAAAATAAAGCAAAACATGGGTTTATTTGGTAATACTCAGGAAATGTGTTACAGCCTAGAAATAAATAAATATAGGAGTGATCATCTGGATAGAGACGCATATTACATCAAAATCCTTTGTGTGTAACGTGACGCTCGATGAAATGTTTCAATTTGTGTGTCATCAACAACAATAACACGTGTTTCTATCTTATTATTGGAATAAATTGATTTTTTTTGGCTACTAGTGAGACATATCTATCTGCAGCTGCACGCAGAATGTCAAAACCGGCGAGATGCTCCTCACTGCAGGCTGCAGCACAGTAATTATCTGAGGCATGTGCACACAAACTTTGATGTTGGCTTGTAAAAGTGCAGTTTAAAACTAGTTCAAAATGTGCCGCTTGTTACTATGAGTGATATAAACTTTACCCAGCTAATCAATGATTTTCCTGAGCTGAGATATGGATCCTTTAAATCGGTTGCTAGGGTAAAAAAAGTAGTTGCTATGGAGGGGTAAGTAACATAGTATAATATAAACCAACCACCATTTCTCTAATATGTTGTAAAGCTGAGATAGAGATATGATAAATTGGTTGCTATGATGGTTGCTATGGTCAGTGACATTATGTAAATGTTCCCTTTGCAGCCGGTTCTTTCACAGATACAGTCTCTATGTCGAGCTGCTGGAATTCCTCTGTGTCTCAGGAAATCACTTATAAATCACAATAAGGTCTGTTCATAGAAACATCACAGATTCTGCTGCGGCGTCCTGTCCGTGGCATTCCTCCCATCCTCACACGCTCATGTGGATCCTTCATCTTCGTGATCCCTGTGGAAATGCCAGCTTTTCATCATTCCAGCCGCAGCTGGTCCAGGATCTGAACGCAAGGCTCAAGGTAGCAGGGAACCCTGGGAAACTTGCATCTGTTTTGTCTTCTGCAAAAGTCACAATCACTAAAAGAAACATTGTTTAAGATTTATACGTTTCATCTCAGAATTCATAACTATAATAATCACTTTAATTAAAGGCTCTTTTCATGATAGGCTCTTGTCACGGACACAGCATTCAAACAAACAGAACAAAACACCAGCAATAAACGATAAAATACTGCCAGCAGAAGAATACTGCATGTACAGTTGTGAACATAATATTCTCTATTTCCCTTTAAACATCAATAGCAGCCTGGAGTCTCTTGAGGTAGTTGAGGATGAGGTTCTTCATCTTCTCTGTTGGTAAAGCAGAACATTGTTCTTGGTAAAAAGCCTCCAGCTCTTGTAAATTCTTGCAGGAACGACACGTGATGTTGAGGTCAGGAATCTTCTCTTTGTTCTGGTGGACACATGCAACCCTCTTTGTTGAAGCCGACACACAGCATTGTTTCAGAGTGCTCTGTATCTCCCTTTGCATCTTTGCATCTCCACAATTTTTCTGGCAGTTGTAGCAGAAATGCTGTTGGTTTCACCAGAATCCCTCACTTTCCACTGATCGGCATTCCCAGTTCCTTGGAGTTCTTTTTTAGCTCTCCTTCCTGTTTTCCACAGCGTTTTTTCTTCTGTGTGTTTTTTTGCACATCTGGACATTCGCTCAGAAGACCAGCTTGAAAGACACCCCCCACTCCATCACACACCACCGGAACCAACCCATAATCTACACTCTAGGATCAGAGCCCAGATGTAAACACCACAGACACATTCTCACTGTTACTGGACACTGTGGAAAGATCCCAACACGTTAATTTTCTCTATTACCGAAGGCTTTTCTTGATAAATTCCTTCTTTTTGTTAATTTTTAGGGTAAAAATGTTGTTCCTGGAACACGTCCCTTGAGAAAATATTTGGAGCTTTTGCTAATATTTTGATCTCCAGCTGAGAATAAATCCAATGGTTTACACTGGAACACTGCTGCATCAAATCAGGATTTCAGGAGGTGCTGGGATTTGCTGCTTGCTCACTGATTGGGTGACTGAGCTGTCAATCACAGTCAGTCTCAGAGGAGATCTCCTGCTGGGAGGATCTGAGAGCTTCAGTTTCAGGAATACAAATCTCTGTTTTGCCACGATGCCTCATTTAGAACCAGTTGCCTTCCTCCCTCCTCATTATGGATCTGGAACCGACAGACCCTTCAGCTCTTGGGTGCTGTACAGGTTCTGTTTGAGTGTGTCTTCGAACTTTAGAGGCAAATCATAAAGGAGAGAAGCACCTGATGGGGTTGGGCGACTTGCTGATACAGCCGTGCAGAGAGGAAAATATCTGCAGAGCCTTGAGAATGTTTATTGCTTCCCGATTAAGCAGATGTCTACCATTAGCTTCTGCTGGATTTCTGAGGCGCATGTTGAAAAGGTTGAGGAGGTTGTTGCCAGCTCTACATTGTGTTTCATTCTTCTGTTCAAGACCAATCCTATGAGAGTGGCCTTGAGAAAAGATCCCCGACCACGCCGGCCAGGTCATTGATATCTAACTCTGAGTCTGGAGGAGATGTTTCAGGTTGAAGCGTTTTCATAGGGGGCCCTGTTCTCTGGATGGTAAAAGTCTTGAGGGTTTTAAACGGTTGCGTTTCCGTTCTGGAGATAGGTGCACTGCACGTGTGCGGCTCAAGTTTGAGCATGAGAGGGACGAGGAAACAAAGAAGCTGTTTTAAATAAACATTGCTTTCTATAATTAACAATTGGCTCAGTGCTAGTCTAGAGGGGTCCAACATTTATTCTAAAGGATGTGAAACCCTCCTCAAGACGGCTCCTAATTTCAGACCCCAATGAAACAAAGTTATTTTGTTATCAAATCTATGTGATGAAAAACATGACGTCTGCCACGGACTCATCTTTTAATGACTCGATGAAGGAGATACTGTCACCCTAGTTATTAGTATGTCTATGCCAAGACCTCCAATTCCTGAGGGAAGAATGTCCTCGCCTTGTTCCCAGGGCTCCGTACGGCTGCCAACAGGTGTTACCTGCCATTTGACACTCCATGACATCGAGATGAAAACCGTGAAAGGGTTTGGCAACTGCACACTTTTAATAACTCCCACCTGCCTCACAGGGGCAGGACCCTTGTACTCCAGCCTGAAGATCTCCGCTGAGCCCTGAGCGCTGTGTTTGTGTTCCAGAGATGGGAGAGAACAAACGCTTGCTTCCACTGTAGACAGAGCTGCCAAGAGGACCTTTCAAAGGAGTCTTCACATACTGCACACTTGAAAACACTTGGATGAATCAGAAAGTTCAATAAAATGATTCCCGCTGTTTTTAAAACTCTTGAGTCTTTGTTGGTTTGTTTTAGCAGCTTTTATTGAGTTGAGTAAACGCAACATTTCTTTGCAGCCGGTTGCTTTATAATGTGAAGTTAACTGATGATGATGATGATGATGATCCTGTCTGGGTCTGTCGCTGCTGCTGCTCAGTTCTCATCAATAATTTGACTTGAGATCTTTGCAATTCTTTTGAGTTAAGGACATTTATTTACGGCCAATTTTATAGTGCATAATCAAGAACATGAGTCCAAGCCGTTGCTTCGCCACATGAGCAGATCATGAAGAAACGTGATCTCAGAAGACGTTTGTCATGAAACACATGAAACCGTGAAGGCAGCTATCCCAGGACCTTCTTCAGACCCTGAGCTAGAACTAGAATAACACAGTAGAGTGTTTCTAACACACGCCCAGAGTCAAGTACCCTGGCTGCCGACGGCATAGGCCACACCCACTGGTTGTGCAGCCCCGCCCACCGAACATTGAATACTGACATCACTTCCAAGCTGAACAGGGTTAGGCCTAGGGTTAAGGTCAGGGTTAGGGAGTACAACTAATGAGAAAACACTTGGATGGGGCTGTATGTTCAGTGGGCGGGGCTTAACCCATCTACAGTCTGCAGACAGGGGCTTTTCCTCAGGGGGGACACTGGAATCCACTCAGGAAACTGCTGCACAAACAAGGGAAACTCATTTTAGATTAAAATGTGAATTATTTATTTATTTAAAAGTAAGTCTGAAGGTCAAAGTGGCAGATCTGAGACTTTTTTCAGTAGAAACCAGCATTTGTCATATTTTAAAAATAAAAACGCTTCATCACCTGATTTAATGAGGAAGCTGCAGCTGCCATGTTCTCGCTACACTAAACACCTCCTCGGCCAGAATCCTTTGTGATATGGCTTCGTTCATCTGAACAGCGGCCAAAACACAGAGCTGCGCAGCCACCGAGGAATGCCAGGGAGCCTGAGAGCATCCTGCTGCAGGTTTGTCGAATCTTTGAAGTCCTTCCAGTGTTTGTGTTGTCTGTTGACATCAGAACTCAGGAAGAGTTGATTACGGATTCCAAAGCCTCCGAGATCTATCTTCATGTTGCAATGAAGCATATGCTTGAGCTGGAACCCTGGAGTATACCTGGCAGCCATTCAGCAGATCATTGTGTGGATGCTGGACTCTGGGAATCTGTCGTAGCGTGGAGGGTCAAGGGAGGAGAAGGGAGGTCAGGCACACAAGATGCCAGCCATATGAAGACGGTACAAACCCAAACCAACAGAAAACAGTAAATTAACATAAAAACTACAAAGAGAACACTGGGACTAAGAAAACAGTGTTTCGTGGGGAAATATCTGGATGTGGAGAACAAGAAAAACCATCTCAGGAAGCCACCGGCTGGCCTCGAACCCGAGCTCTTCTCACAGAAAGCCTGAAGTGCTACCCCATCGCAATATATGTATTGACGATGGGGAAGATCTTGAAAAAGTGTTGCCACCTTCCTAAAGCTGCTTTATCAAGGCTATAGTAACCAGTACAAAGAAACTTGATCAATCCAATCAATCAATCAATCAATCAATCAATCAATCAATCAATCAATCAATCAATCAATCAATCAATCAAACAATCAATCAATCACTGCAGTGGCTTCCTGTTCAGTTCCGAATGTAATTTATTATTTGATGGACCACCTTAGACCTGCAAACACATCACAGACCTAATGGTCATAAAAACAAAGAGCTCCGTTTGGTTCCTAGAACTAAGTTAAAGTCTAAAGGAGACGATGAGCGTCCAGCCCAGAATGATGTTCTAAATCCACTTAGTAAATAAGAATCCCTATAAACACACATCGCTGGTCGCTGGAGTCTAAATTAGAAGAGATCTTGGGGCAGCAGGCCTCAGTGTTTCCTGACCTGGTCCACTAGCAAACACTTCAGGCCGAGATGAGCTCGGCAGGTGATGAATGACTTCGACACAGGGTTCTGTTGCTGCACGGTGATAATGCCACCCTTATCTGCAGGCATGCATTGACAGAACGACAAGATGAATATTCAGCATCCTCATTACCCCCTGGTTCATTTCATAGGGAACGACGGCTCATTTATAAACCGGCGAGAGAAAAGAAAAGCTGTGCTCGGTTACAACTCTGTTGTGAGGAGCCAGTGTGTGCTTTGCGCTCCGTCGATAATTTCAAGTTAATGCCACTACAGAGTCGCAGGCCTCCTGGAATTGGTTTCATTGTTTTGGTGTTGTGCAAAAGGCTACAATAATGGAACTTTGCTGCCACCTACAGGACAGACAGCGCTTTTTAATTTTAGCAGCAACACGACAGGAAGTGTTTGTTTACAGCAGGCATTTCCTGTAGGGCTGCAGTCCTGCTTACTTTAGTTCCAACCCTGCTTCAGTACCTACACCAATCTAGCTTTAAACCAGAGTAAGAGTCCAAGAGAGGGATCAAGAGTGTCCCGTGAAGCCGAAACTTTGCTGCAACCTCAAATGACTTTCAACTGGTTTACAATTTCAACTGACAGCAGGCTGGTGTTTAAAGAAAGAAGTTCACTGGGATTCAGATCCCAAGAGTTAATTTCTCTTCCCTGGAGCATCGATGCTAGCAGTGCAGTTTGCTAGCAGGTTGCCTTCGCACAAAACTTTTACAAAGTGACATTTGTTTAGTTTTTTTTAGTAACTACAGAAATCAGCAATTTCCAGTAAAACCACTGTGTTTTCTTGCAAATTCTCCCACGAGTCCCATCTCTTATCTAGGCCCCTTTATGTCGCTAATCCTAATCCTGTGCAAAAAGGGATTTTGGTGAAAAACAGATAAACAGATTAGATGCAAATAAACAAACAAAACTCAATGGCTCAAAAGTGATGTAACACCACCCCCCCTCTTACGGATGTTAAATACTTAACAAAATAGAAAAGAACTTTGAAGGGGTTTTATTAAAGAGCAATTGTTCATCTTCAGGATTAGAATCAGCAAACAGCAGGGATATACCTCTGTAACACTGAGATATACATCAGGGATATACCTCTGTAACACTGAGATATACATCAGGGATATACCTCTGTAACACTGAGATATACATCAGGGATATTCATCTGTAACACTGAGATAAACATCAGGGATATACCTCTGTAACACTGAGATATACATCAGGGATATACCTCTGTAACACTGAGATAAACATCAGGGATATTCATCTGTAACACTGAGATATACATCAGGGATATACCTCTGTAACACTGAGATATACATCAGGGATATACCTCTGTAACACTGAGATAAACATCAGGGATATACCTCTGTAACACTGAGATATACATCAGGTATATACCTCTGTAACACTGAGATATACATCAGGGATATTCATCTGTAACACTGAGATATACAAGCGTTGTATTAAAACTAAAATAAAAGAGTTAAAGTTCATGCATAAAATAATTCAGCGAATCATAAAAACTAGCACAGAGCAATACTGACTGTTCGGAAGACGATTTCTCGTTTACAGAAAAAAACCTTTTATGTTTCCAAAATCTTTCTGCTGCCTGCTGTCTCTAGCCCAAGCTTCGGGCCATTATAATTTGTTGACGCCGCGTCAATCACGTGTCTGCACTGAAAGCACTTAAAAGGGTCGGAAAGAGCTGCTGGAGGATGGGAAGTGTTTGAGAAAGGGTGAATGTGACATTTTTATTATTGTGCAAGACAAACTCGACTCCTTTATAGAAAATCCTTTGTATGATGCAGAGAAGGTTAAATGTGAAAAGAAACAAACAATTGTTGGAAAAATATCATTTGAGTGAAGAGAAAGGTAATAAGTAATTAAAGAGATGTTGAAGTACCTTTTTCCATTTTATAGGGTTCACAAGGTCCATTTTTCTGGGAAAAAACCCTACTCCAGGTCAGGTAATTAAAAACTCTAGTTCTGCAAGCTACACAACCAGGGAAAAGACTGCTGACATGAAAGCCAAAACATAAACACTGACACCTTGAAAAAAAAAACAAGCAGACAAAAAAAAAACCGAGCTCTGTGTCCCTGCACATTATTCTGATTTCTGAATTGATGTAGAAAAAAAGTGTACAAGCAATAGGAATAACCAGACCCTGGAGAGGATTGTGAAACAAAACCTGATGAAAACAAATAATGGAGATTTCCAAAGAGCTCACTGCAGCTCTTGTAGCCACTCTTCAGCAGCAAGAGTGTCTCGCCACGGTTACTGAGAAAAAGCACTGGACTGTGGTCAGATAATATTGTAGTTTTCTGAGATTTCTGCAATTGTAGTTTTTTAATTTCACTTACTGAAATTAATCATTAACTTTTAATGATATTCTATTTCTATAACCAGCACCTGTATTTAATCCTACAGGGTGTAACTAGAGCCACCTCATCGAGTGCAAATGTTCCTCAGAGGAAACAGAGTTCATTAATATTCAGCCAAACAAAGAAAGTCACAATCACAACAAGGCATAACTATGGTACAGAGAGCAACAAAGACAAAGAGTTCCAGATGAAGGGTGATGCTTTTATAGGGATTCGGGGAGGGGGAGTGTGGATTAGCTTGCTGGTGATTGGCTGCGAGGGCACTGACCAGGATAACGTTCAGGTGGAGATGAACTTGACTGAAGAGAGTTCTGTATTGATCTGACTTCATTCAGCGGAACAAAACACTTTAGTGAAACACTTTGGCAGCTTTGGTTTAAACTGTCCCAGGATCTGTCAAATGTGCCTCACTCAGTTTCCCCTGGTGACGATAGAAGCTGAAACCTGAAGTCTTTCTTCTTTCATTTTTAATTTCTCGTGTGCAAATACGTTTTTCTTCGCTGAGCAATGTTATGTTTTACGATTAGCCGTAGATTTGACTCAGTTATGGACCTCGATTGGATGCTCCGCCCGCGGCAGCACATCACTGACCAAACTCATTTGCTCTTGTTTGATCCTTCAGTGGAAGCATCAGTGAATCCTTCCTGGTGCTCCTCAACAGTCTGATTAAGTCCTGCTGCACCATCAGGAGAAGACGCCACTTTTATGTGCTCTTCACTAGAGATGGATGCTTGTGTTGGAGGGGGGGGGGCGGTTCTTCACGTTTGAATGCTTCACCTCCCGACACGGTAACTAATGAATTGTGCTCTTCACTCTCGAGTGCAGAGACAGGTGCTTATTTTTCACATCAAGGGTGTTTGTTCTCGGCTACTTGTCTCATCAGTGACCTTTGAGATGATGGGCAGGAACACGACAGACCAGCAGCTGCTGACCAGAGCATGGCACTGCCCTCTCTCTCACAGATTTATCACGTTACCCAGAGCAACCCTGATGAACATTTAATTTCTCGTGAATCATTTCATTCAATTGTTGTCTGTATGTTAGAAAGCAGCCATGAAGTGGGTTTTTAAACACTCTCGAACACTCTAGATGTTTTCAAGAAAAAGTATGTTGTTATGTTATTCAGAAGGAAGTGACTTTTACTGTGGAATATTTAAGCTTTCAGTGGGCGTGTAACTAGGGAAGCAGTTGTGTTCTGCTCTCTGATTGGTTTAACAGGCCTCTGGTTCAGAAGTTCCAGTTAAACCATCTCTGCTCGTCAAAACAAGTGTTCAAGTAAACAAACCTTCAGAGACGATGCGATGGCTGCCGTCGTTGAAAAACAACTAATGTATAAAGATATTGTGCATTTTTCAAATCTATATTTGGGATCTGGAATCATTCACAGTGTTTTGACGTGTCCGTGGTAACAATAGCAAGTGTGTGGATTAAAGCAATCCCTCACATCACTGTATTATTATGAATATATTTTATAAATAGGATTAAAATGATTATTTAAAAAATGTTGTTTTATTCTTTCTGAAGTACACGCTCCTTAGCAACCAAGATGGTCATCCTAGTAACCACACTGTTAAATTCTTTATCTCAGCTCATGGAAACCACACATTTATCACTCAAAGAGATGAATGAAAGACTATATGAATACTAACCCCTCCTAGCAACCGTACTGTTGACCCTAGCAACCATGCAAGCTCTTCTATTTCTCATTAGAAAAACCATAAAGATATGAGAGACCAGAGAAACAGTGAATGAGGTGAGTACCATCAACCACAAAAGCACTTCTATATCCCAGTTCTGGTAAATAGAGACATCAGGGTTTGTTTGATCACTCATAGTGACAAGGGGAATGTTATTTGTGGTCACAGACCCGCCTTAGCAACCAGACTGTTACCCTAGCAACCGTACAAGTCGGGTTTAGTAATCTCATCTCAGTAAAACAACAGAGACATGGAGCATGGTTTATATCACCCATAGTGACAAGGGGGCATTGTATAGCATCACTCATTGGTGTCCAGAATGCCTACCCTAGCAACCACCAGTTTTTAACCATTAACCATCATGTTCCATCCCACCCCTCTGCTGGAGTGGGAGCTGTAGACACAAGTGCATCACAAGCAGAACCTCCTGTTGGGAGGCCCTAGTGGTGGAGGTTTTTAAAGTTGTCGGGGCATTGTGATGGTGCAGTCTTCTGTGCTCAGGGTACCGTGGCGTGTTGGCGCAGCCTAATGTTGGTCAGGGGTACAGCAAGGTAAAACTGGTCGGTTCAGTTCCGGCTTGTCCCGGTCGGCACAGCTCAGGCTGAGAGGCGTAGTGCGTAACTTGCCGCCGCATCGGTCACGATTGCAAGATGTTTGCAAGAGTTTCTCATCGATTGCCTGCCGGTCAATCCTCAGGGGATGAATAAACTATGTTTGGAGCAGAAGGCAGAGATATATTTTGTAGTAAATCTGGAATAAAAATAATGCATTGAGGACGTATTGCTCCAAGGTTTCATTCCTGGCCTCTGTGTGTTTTCCCAAACGCTCCTCTAATGGTGAAACCCCCAAATAAATCTTTAAAGAAAGAAATGAATAATTGTCTCATTGTGTAAAAGCTCATTGTGAGGACAGTTATAGTAGAAGCTACTGTTGAACTATTTAAATCAGGGTGGACTGATGCAACTGGGGATTGTCTGTTTTATTTCTGATTCAATTAAGGGCAAATTAAAATAAAACTATGTTTAAATGAAGTTGGGCACAGAGGTTACATTTATAAAGATAGAGTCAGGGTAATGCAATGCCTCTGACAAAGTCTTTTCCTAATTAGAATAATGCATCGAGGGAGCTGCCACATGCAAAAGAGGGAAATGAGGAGCAGACAGTGGATTTGTTTCCCCACTTTCATTTCCTCAGACATCTCTGCAGCCAGAGACTAAAGAACCTGCTCCCCTTCCGTTCTGGGTCCAAGGGCTCCGTCCGTCCGTCCGTCCGGCCGTCCGTGAGTGACAATGATTACTTCACTACACCGTGTTATTTGAAGATTCTGGAAACACTTGTCCCTTATGTCTGCAATCTTGCCGGAACATCAACACTGGCTTTTTCAGTGAGACTGTCACCTCTGGCTAGAAGTTGGTCAAGGACAAAAGCGACTACTGAGAGCATAATATGAGAAATAATATGATGCTTTCCCGTGTTTTCATTCAACCCTGCATCTGAGAAAACACTTGCTGCAGACTCTGAGCCAAAGGTTCCTTATGCTTGAGCAGAAACAGTGATTGCTAAATATACAACGCACAAATGCGAGCCATTGTCTAGCCGACCTTCAGCTACAACGAACCTTGAAAAAAGTTCTTTTCAAAGCTTCTGCTCTCGCTGTGTGGGCTGGTCCATTAGAGAGTGACGCACACTTGTGAAAAGGTGTTCTACAACATGAAGTGGTCAGTGTCATCCCAGGCTTTGGTTGGGATTCAAAAGGAAGGTTACTGGTTGTACAAAAGATCTGAAAGCTTGAATCACAAAGATCTCCAATTAATTGATCAATGCAGTTTCGAGCAGATGAGCATGTGCCTGTCACGCTGTGAAGGATTTATTCAATGATAAAAATAATATGCTTTAGTTCTTGGTAATCCACAGTGAACTCACACAAACAGGTTCTAGTCTCAGTAGCACCAGAACTTCTAGAAGCAGATCCAGGATGTGAGCCAGAATGAGAAGATCAGATCTGAGGATGACATGTTTAGGGCTCGAGCATCAGTATAACTCTATTATTATTATCATCGGTGAAAAAGTCAGAGAATGTCAGACGTCAGAACTAGTGAACATTTCCATCTGACTGGAATTCAAATCTCACCTCAACACTTTATTTTGTCATTATTTAATTTTCCTATTCTTATTTCTTATTGCAAGGTGCAAAAACTGGCCACTGAGGGGTGATGGCGCTCGAGATGCTCGAGCCCTTTGATTGCTGCTTGTAGTTTTACTTGTATTTTTTGTGTTAATGAGAATTTGGACCAAAAGTAATTTTAGGCACAGCTCCTCTTCCTGTTTTACAAACCTGCCGCAGCAGAAACCTCCTCACAGAAAACCATTCCCTCTACGGCGAGGATTTAAGAGTTATCCCATCCAGCGCAAGGGGAAGCTGCCTCTTCTGTCTGGGTCATGGGAAAGGCCATCTGAGTTGCCTGAAGAGAGATTACAACACAAACAAGGAATGGATAATAGCGGGGGAGAAGAACACACTGCACACCGTTTCCCCGATGGCCACTGAGCTGCTGTCCTCATGTTGTCTCTTTATTGCATTATTGGGAAAGCCTCCATGCAGAGGACTTGATGGAACCCTGCCACACGCCTTAATGGAAACTCTGCCAGAGAGCCTAGGTGCGGACTGGCACCGGACGGAGAATCCGTGCTCTGTCTCACTGCGCTGACTCCAGCAGCTGTGGGAAGATAGCGTGACCGTCAGGAAGAAGCCTCAGGACACACGTGTTTGATTAGAGGAACTCGATGTGGCCCATTTAACCCTTACCCAAGCGTAACACTAAGTTATCTCTCCTGAGCTCGGCTGGCAGCAAGGGGAAGCAGATTTGAGCGAGAAGGGAAGTAGATTATGTGTGAAGCTGAGTTTCAGCTTCAAGTACCTCAACGCCACGGGAGATTTTGATTTTAGAGTCATCGCTCCTTGGCCTCCAAAGGTCCAGGGATTGTTTCACCCTTCCTAAAATCAATCTTTATTTGATGCCAGTGGCAGGCCAGTAGAGGCACCGCAGCTAAAGAAATCAATGCTCACAAAGCCAGTGGCTATTTCGCTTGGCTTTGTGTTAATGCTTTCTATGGAAGCCCATTTCCGCCAGGTTAAAAAAAAAGAATAATGTGATTAAAAAATGGGGTTTAACAAAACTCTACATTTTGAGATAAAAAGTGAAAATTTCTCCAGATTAATTTCACAAAATCATTTCATTTTAATGAGATAAGTGTTTGTTTTAATGAGATAATTAAGCCATTTGCACTAATGCACTGTATTATGTTTACACGAGGCAGAACATGTTCTCACGTGAGTCTGAAGAGAAACGTGGATTATTTATCAAACACCTTGAAAAGTGTGATTTTCATCCGAGGTCCTCTTCATTCACTTATGAAGATAAAAGCTGCACCGGTGCATTTTGACCTCCATGTCTAATCTGGGTCCTTAGAAATATCTATAATAGAGTATAAACTCATAACACGCTTAATCCCAAACGGTCAGCACCCTGACGTTTTTCCCCATCCTGACCACGACGTGTCTGCTAACAGAGAGAAACTTGGATGCAGCATCTTACACTCTTAAAGATGGAGGATCCTCTTAACTTTAGCTGCAGGAAACGGGGTGAAATGAAAGGGAATGGAGAGAGGGATTACGGGAGCTTTTTCAAGGTTAGAAGCGCTGACCCTGCACAGCTCTCACATGAGAAGCAACAATGGCATTTAGAGCGCCGGTGCCAAGGGTGCTGGCATTCCGTAATGAGATGTGCGACCATCTGCCACAGCATCTTTGGGAAACTCAAGCCACCATATGCTTGGCGTGTGTTTACTACTCCAGGCACAACCACGCAAGGTGATTGCCAAATTGTCTGAGGACTTCCATTTGCTTGCAGTTCATTCTGAGACGACCACACGCTTGTTATTCTCACTCACAGCTCATTACGATCACGAGATAAATCAGACCGTCCTCAACGGACTAACAGATTTACAATAATTTGAGTTTCAGTTTGATAGTGGTCTTTCAAAGACATTCCAGATTTTGTGCAGTAATAGAATTCCACAGGTTCAGAGCGGGTACGGAACGTTTTCAAACTCCCTCAACTGTTTCCCTCTTTGTTATATTGCAACCATTGCATAGAATCATTGAAGTGCACCATTAATGTACACCCACACTGCCCTTACTGGCAAAAACACAGAGTTTATAATAAAAAAACATTGAATTATCCCAAGGTATTCAGACCCTTTGCTCAGTATGTAGTAGAGCATAATTCTGCCACCACCATGCTTAACTGTAGTGGACAGGTGTAATGGACGGGTGTAGAGCAGTGTTTGTTTGTTCAGACCAGTCTCATCAGACCAGATAATCTTATTTTTTACCGTCTTGGAATTTCTGGCATAAAATCCCTGACTGGTGGAGGGCTGCAGTGATGGTTGACTTTCTACAACTTTCACTGATTTCCCAAGCTTAAGGGTTTGGGCTCTTTACCTCGCTCCCAAGGCTCTTCTCCTCCGATAGCTCAGTTTTGCTCTAGGAAGGGTTCTGGTCATCCCAAATACCTTCCATTTAAGAATTCTGGAGCTCTTCGAACCTGAAGTGCAGCAGAAATGTTTTGTAACCCTGGCCAGATTTGAGCCGTGCCGCAGCTCTTGAGGCTGCTCCTCATGATCCTCATTTATTCAGAGCTGTAAGGTCTTGTATAGACAGGTGTACGGTGTTTACGCTCGCTCATGTGCTGTAGACACATCTCAATAGCAGGAGGGAAAATGGAGAAAGATAAATGAGATAAATAGGAACCGTTTGTGGGTAAAATAGATCATCCCGAGATATTTAAACTCAAAATTCTTTCAACTCCCTCCTTCTTTGTATGTTTAAATAAACAAATGTGATGGTAATACCTCACTGCTGCCTTTTTCCTTTTTACCTTTCTAGATTAGCGTCTGTCGTTCCTGAAAAAAAACACCAGCTTCCACCTTAAAGAGACTTTATACAAGATAATCATCTCATAAACACAATATATTAGTCATTATTACAAGATAATTAGGCTTATTTAACGAGACAAATATGTAGTGTTTACGGGAAAATTATACAGTTTTTTTAGATGCATTTGTAATTTTTTAAAGGTTTTATGTTTCTGTGTTTGTAAAACTTTATTAATGACAAAACACAATTATTCTTAACCTTTAAGCTCATTGACAGTGAGAGAAAATAGTGAAAGTACAGCCAGAAGAGAAATATTTACTGAAGAGAGAGTTTAGGAATCTTCATATTCTTATATATGTTAACATAAGTCATAAATATGTTTATTTTTGATAATATAAGTTGATAATGTTTGCATAGGCACTGATAAATAATGTTGCCAAATAATGGCCCCAAAGTTATTGATAGAGCTTAGAATTTTCCGAATGGCTAGAGTAATTACCATCGACTCTTCATTAAAAATTGTGTAGCTTTGATGAATAAATTCAGAAAGTCCCACCAATACGGAGGATTTAATGAGGGGTGACTGTGAGCTGCTCTCATGGAAG
Source organism: Danionella cerebrum (assembly GCA_007224835.1). Lineage (NCBI taxonomy): Eukaryota > Metazoa > Chordata > Actinopteri > Cypriniformes > Danionidae > Danionella > Danionella cerebrum. The sequence continues at coordinate 216,058 of SRMA01025159.1, forward strand.
TCCAGACAGTTCCTCTCATTTAAACATGACTCATCACAATGCAGGATTTAATGAATCTGAAATACTCGCAGTGGTCCCTTGAAGGTTCTTTCTCTCTTTGAAATTAATGCAGGAGTGAATGGGAGAAAATGAATTAAATATACGAGCAGCTTTTGAAGTATCTGCAGCCTGATTGGTTGGAGAAGAATATTTCTGACTATTTCTGACGATTTCATGAGATATGTGATGTTCAACAGTTTCGTTTAGAAAAACAATTGTTTTTACTCTTTTTAAATCATAATGACTAAATAAATGACACAGATCAAAAGCTCTTAATATTCTCTAATTCCTCCTTTAGTATCAGCCTGAAGTCTCTTGAGGTAGTTGAGGATGAGGTTCTTTATCTTCTCTGTTGGTAAAACATAACATTGTTCTTGGTTTAATAGCCTCCAGCTCTTGTAAATTCTTGCAGGAACTCTCCAGAGTGCTTTGAGCTCAGGAGACTGAGATCCGCTCCAGAACCTTCACTTTGTTCTGGTGGAACCGATAACAAGGGGGCGTGGCCTTGTGTTTTGTATTGTTGACGTGTTGGAATGTTCAGTAACGTCCCATACGCTGCTTCGGCTGACGAAGAACATTAAAAGTGAATTTCATCTCAAGAAATGAACACATTTGATTCAATTGAACTTTCCCTGGGATTTGAATCTAGTTCCACAAGAAAGCTACCAAACATTTTTCTGATGCTCAGTGTTGGAAAAAACCCTGAATTAAATGTATGAACTGTGTGGTCAGGGGGTGGAATACTTTGAAATCAGAAAAGACAAAAATATTCTAGGTTCATTTAATTGAAAACCTGAAAGGATTCCCACAATATTTGCAGCATCTACTTAAAATGAATGTATGTGTAGTTGATTAAGGCATTAACTCTATTTCCCCTGAGCACAACAGCTTTATTAAGTTGACTCTGTGTTGAAGGTTCATGACCTGAGAATAATCAAATGCATCTGAAGTGGCTCGGAGGTAATTTGAGGAAGTTGAAATGCACCCTTACAAGGCTGCCTGGCTGGAACGAGCCAAACTGCTCATGAATTGATCATGAGCTATTAACATAAAGTAGCTCACCAGTTTGAGACGCCTCTATCTGCCTCTATCTCGCTCTATTACAACATATGTGTGAGCTACACGAAGCAATTTCTGTTATCATCCACATGTGTGCTGTTTCGCTCTGTACCGAAACAAAACGTTTAAATATCAGAGAACCGACAGCAGAGCCACAAGGTCTCCGTCACGCCTTGAAAAAGTACAACAGGTGCAATAGTAACGGTGCACATAAACACTACGACAAGAACCCTTAATCGCAGGAGGCTGCGTTCTGATTGAGTCTGATCGATTCCTCAAATAACTACTGAAAAAAGGATGAACAGAATCAAGCAGTAACCTCTGAAGATAAACCTCCCTCTCTGTTCAATGTGAAAGGAAAAGACTGGGAAAGTTCTGGGAATCTTTCATATTTTTTGTGGATACACACCGAACCATGATTTTTGTGATCCCTACATCCCTCAAATCCAAGTACGGAGTGCAGGAGGGCAAGAACTCGAGGGATGGGCTGCACAGGTAAACCGGGGGAGTGGCTTCAGGTGTGTTTGGTGATGAGGAGCTGTTTCAGTGACAACAAGAGCAAACAGAGGTTTATGGACGTCATCCCAAACTTACATTTGCTTGTTCAAACACTGATTAAAGCCTCTGCTAATGACACTCGCTATCGAAGAGTCATTAATGAAGAGGGCTGTAAGTGGCTCCTAATTAGACACCTGCAAATACAAAAGCACACACAGAATCTCGCCGCCGTCATTACGGCTGTAATCTGGTCTCTGTGGGTTCCAACACACATCGCTAGCGATTAAATCAAGAATTTCCCTGCTGCTTCGCTGGGAGTCTGTGAACAGACACGGGTTCATGCTCATAAAAGTATCTGAGCAAATGAAAACAAATGCTGCCCTGCCTTTCAAATAAACTGATGGGAATCTCAACGTGTCATTCAATAATCGTGAATGATGCATGGCTAATAAAATCCACTGAGCAGAAATGCTTTCTTCCAGTAAGCCCCCCTCATAAACTCTGTCGTATAAAAGGCCAGCTCCGCCGTGCCGTGGCTTAGCTTGTTAAAATCCCTCTGTGCAGTTTATTCCTGAACTGATGGCACACAGTAAAGAGCGACTCTTATAGATCTGGCAGCACGTTTTCATTCTGTCTAATGTGGTCGAAAGAGAACAACCCCCTCCTCTACATGTGCACAGTAAAACATTAAGAGAGGAGAAATAAAGTGCATATGGAATTAAATTGTCAGGTTTATTGAGGAGATATATTATATCTATCCAGTTGTGCTCATAAGTTTACATTTTCAGAAAATATGAATTACAACGCAAAAGCTTTTGTTTGGCTGGTCATTTGGAAAGTTTCTGGTGTCATTATGATTTAAAGAGAGTAAACTCAACTGTTTGCTTCACCCAATCGCTAACTATTAGTGGAAAAAAATGCTCAAAAGTATATATACAAAAATATAGAACTCTTACGAGTGATGTTTGAATCCAAGTCCTTCCAATGGAAAACCAGGAGATATGTTTGCATCAAATACACCAGGGCTACCGTGATGAGGGGCATGCAGGAGATCGGCATTGCCATGTGTAACCTGCTGAGAGGGGGGAGGTGGGAGTTATCCTGGTTGTGCCGTTCTGAGACGTTGCAGTCATGGTATCTACCATCCACAGCGTCAGAAACGCCATCGATGGTTCGGCGGATCGTCTAGTGTACAATTCCAATGGCATGACTGACCGGCCGAGGCAGCGGCGGCAGTAGCATCACAAAGAGAGGAGAAACTCCACACTGCAGATCTTAATGCTCAATTACGATTTTTTTCGGGTACTTGTTCACGTTATTGACGTGAACGCTCCACCAGTGAGTTTGTGGCTTTGTTGAAGAAAATGTGTGATTTCAGATAACTTTATTATTAGAAAATAATGTAAGGGAAGAAGATTGTGAGGAAAGAGACCAAGACAAATGGAATATTTTCGGAAACACAGATTCAACACAGTCTTCATTGTACTTCATTAAGTACCTCCTGTATCAAAATCAGAGGAAAACAGTCAATAAAGTAACTGATCCAGCGATGAAGCCAAAACATTTTGATCTGCAGTCTGACCGTAGCCTCTGACACACAGTGTGCCATGATGAGAGCGTGACGACAAGCACATGAACCTGACGAGGAAAACTAGATGAGGAGAGAAACACAGATGAGACAGAAAGGGAAAGTTTTAAAAGATCCACCGTAAAACAAAAACAAGAGAGTTTTCTGTGTTTAAATCTGAGTTAAGCTACTCTGGACCACAATCAAAACCATCAGCACACGATTCCTTCTCCTGGCATCACAATAAAGGATTGCATCACCTTCACTTCCTGAATAAAGAGTGCCACAAGAGGAACTTTGATGGTGAGTGAGTCGACAAGATTGGGGGAATTTATTTTTCAGCTCAAGAGTCACACTCTATTTATATTCCCCTCGGATCTCGTCTGATCCAAAAATGGGCCTTTTACGTAACAAAACCGAATGCAAGCGAAACCACTAAACTTCAGCTTCTCTAATACATGGTTGTGATGGTTTCCTCATTTCCTGGCTTGACGAGCAGCTAATTCCTCCACATTCTCTTCTTCCAATGGCCCAGTTAATTGAATGGCTTCAAAAAGAAGGAAATGCATAAAGTGGATTTGTCACACTGGCAGGATTTGCTGTTTGCGTCTCTGTTTTCCGTATAAACTCACTTTATCGAGAGTCTGTTTAGTCTCACCACGAGACAGAGATTCATCAAGGATTTCTCACAAAGAATACGATTTCTATTTAGTAAAAAAAGCAGATTTGGATCAGACGGATCTGATTAGGGAGAGGATCAGATCTATTTATCTGGATTACGAGGCCGAGGTCAGGCATCCATTCGCTCAGAAAAGTAAAATAACCTCAGGGGGTTAGGAGCTCTGAAGATTGATTTCATCCTTTTTCCTAACTATACTCAACCGTTTCGGGTTCTTTCTTCATAAAGCTGCTTTTTAATCACTTTACAAACTCTGCTGAGTAAGGAACGCAGGGTAAGGAACTTTATGAAGCTGTATTTACAATATCTACAAAGGGATTGGGTGATGGGTTTGTTTTGGCTGCAGGCTTTTGGCTTTTTTTAAATAAACATTTAAACACTCGTAGATGAATGTAGAGAGAGACAATCCAGTGATCAAAACGAAACACCTTGGAAAGTCAAGACCATTGGATTTCTTTTTCTGAGTGGAGCCCCCTGATCAAAACAACAGACATGCCACGGTGAGGAAATACAGATGCTAAAGCAATTTCTATGTTTTATTTGCATTTTTTAGCTTCTAAGAGAAGTGAAGATGGCTCTCTTCTTGGGCACTTTCTAGGGCAACACTGTGCCGGAGCTGCAGCGGCTCAACTTTGAGCTCAGAAAGAGATGATCAAGGAACAGTCCAATCCTGAGGATCACGCTGTTCAGAGACACCTGAAGTAATGAGAGCTGCAGGTTCTGAACACAGAGAGATTCTCTCTGCCTTGTACAAACATGACCAGGAGCTTCACGACGCATGGTCAGCAAAAAGAAACCTCACACGAGCTTCACCGCCCGTCACTGTTCTCTGTATTCCTTCTTTTTGTTTCTCTCAGTGGTTTCTCTCAGTGCTGCAGCATAGAAAGACAAATGTCTGTGAAATATGACACCACAAGCTCCTTGATTACGACGAGTTATCGAATGCAGCGTTTGTCCTTCATGGCGTGTCACTAATGTTTTTTGGAGCATCGGTGTCACCATCCCCCTGAAGATGCATTAGATGCTTGATAGCAGCTGGGATAACCGACTGAACCCAGATTGGGCGCTGTTTCTAACCATGAAGGGCGGATCATCTTGTTATTTCCCAGATTTTAATTACCCTCGCCTCAGTAATCTGATTATATGTCATAAGTAGAAGCACGGAAGATAAGAATATCTTAATTGAATTAGAACCAATATCCAGCTGAGCTTCAAAGGTTGCTGCACATCTATGAAAATCCCTCAGACATCAATAAAGTCTTTGAGGCAAGGGCCTTCTCTTGATGGGAGGATCCTATCACTCACCGCAGAAATGCAAGATCTGCAACGATCTCCAGGTTATCTTTCATTCCTTGTGGAACCCCGCACAACTGATTGTGTAGATTCACGACGTGTATGTGACATATCTAGGTGAAAAATCTGAATTCATTTTCTTTACCTGCGTAATCCATCACACGTTCTGTACGGTGAAGTGTTTTAAATTACATTCAGTGTGTCCCAAACCTTTGCATAAAAGTCTCCCAGTGATCCCTGGGGGTTTACCACTTTTGGTTAGATTACGAAGTGAGACTCAAACCAAACAAAGGAAAATCATCTCTATCTGTGCCTGAATGGATGTTAGTAAAAGGTTGTAAAGCTTAAGGAAAACATGTTTTTTCATGTTTGCAGCTTTATGTGAAATATTTGGTGGAAATGTCTGTGGACCGTTCCTTCGATTAGCTACGGCCTTGAGCTCTGAATCATGAATGAAAGGATCCTCTTCAACAAGCCGCCGTCCAATCAGAGCCATCTCCCAATCACTCACATTTCCTTTAAAGACTCCTCCCAGATCTACAGTTCACATAAACTGACTCACCAGAGTGACTTTGTGCTCCAGGTTCCACTCTGGCTTTCCCTCACTCCCACTGTGTCTCTCAGAAACCTCCGCTCATCATCACTGTCTCTCTGCAAGTTTCCGCATTTCTTTATTAGTTCACGTTCTGGTAACCTGCGATGTTACATGAATACAGTAATAAATAGAATAATGAACAGAATAATAAACAGAATAATGAACAGAATAATGAATAGAATGTTCCCCTTAATTGGAAAAGGGACTTTACAGCCGTCAGTGAAGGGATGCCAGGAACCTTGGAACCCCGAATATCTTCAGAGGCGATGACCGCAGTGGTGATGAAGGTTGAGCTGAGCAATCTCAAAAGGGCTGTGATGGTAGAGCCACTGAACTAACACTTTGATCAAAGACAGTGAGGAGCTGTGAAGTGAGGGGATGGATGGATGAGCTCTTTAACAGAGGGAGCTGGGATGGAAGGTGGTTCAGATTGGGTGACTGGTTCAGGCGGGTGATTGTCTGCAGGTTGCTCTTCTGGGAACACTGGATCCTTGACAAGAATAGACTGCTGGGAAAAAATTCATATGATTTCGAATGTAGATGTTGGTCCGTGCTTTGGGTGGTGTTCAGGTGTTCCCTGCCTGAGGCAAACGTTCCAGCTGAGCGGGGTACAAACAGCTATTTCCGTGGGGGTAGTTCCTAAAAATACAGACTGATCACCCCCTTCCGTATTTCTGTTATCATGACATCCACGACTCACCAGTTCGTTTGCACTTCTAAGCAGCACCATTAAAGCTTCGGTGGGATTATTTACCGTCCCTGCAGAACAGCATTTCATTTGGCTTTTAGTAATTTTTTGGCATGGGTTTTGTGCAGAGTGTTGATTAAGTGTGTGATAATATTGTCTGGTGTTTGAGGCACTTTGCAGAGTGCTTTCCTGCTGCTAGAGCTTCTGTGATCTCTGCTGGAGCATCATCTGTTTAACAAGCTTCCTTCACATGACAGCATTGAGCTCCATTTTATCAGCGAGAGCATTCAGCTCAATTCAGATAAAGAGGAATGTTCATCGGTGCTCTCTCAGTGGCTTTCAACTCGGGTTACTAAAGCCAGTGAGGGCCACAGGATTTGTGAATGTGAGATAAACACATCGGGTCATCAGTGCGGGTGTGAACATGTGAAGCTTCACGGAATCCTCTCAAAACTCTATCGGTAAAGCTAGATTTAACTGGAAACACTATGGAAATGTTGGAGATCATGGATCTATGCAGTTGTCATTGCATTAAAAAAATAGACGGCTCACACTTCAGTTCCTATATCTGTCCCAGCACAACTACTGTCACGTCTCAGTTAGAGAATCTGTCCCTTCCACACCAAACACAAAATAAAAGTGATACATAGAGAGAGGAAAACAGTTGCTTCTGAAAAAAAAATATATAAGCAAGAAACATTGGTAGATCTTGACTGTTGTGACTGTCACAAGCACCTTCAGAATCAATAGGCATTCCAGTAACATGACAAAAACATACAAGATGTAAATAAAATACAATCAACAGACATGTTTTTTTTTTTTTTTTACAAGACAACCACAGTGACTGTAGCCTCAGGGTTCTCTCTCAAATAATGAAGTGCTTCTAACTCTAGAAGCACCTTGCAGGGCTCCTCTGCTCCTCACAAAACTCCTGAAATGAGATTCAATGCGTCCCAAAATATTTATAAAGCTCGGAATACACTTATTTCAGTTATGCAATTCAGAAACAACAAAATCAAATGTCTAAAGGATGCCGAGAGGCACCTGGTTTGATCTTGGCCTGGATCAAATACCATTTCCTGAGGCATCACTTATCATTAAAACACAAAAAAATAATTTTTCCGTTTCAAATTTGACAAGCATCAGTGTACAAATGAAAAGACATCCCACGCTAAGAGAAAAGTGAGCTGAGAGGAAGTACAGGGAGAAGAGGAGAGGCCCGAGAATAGAACCCTGAGGTACTCCTCACGTGCCACTACAAAGGACTAAAAAAAACCTCTGGATCTAAACCACTGTAAAGACGATCCCTGAATACAAACCTAATGGTGCACTGTATGGAAGGCTGCAGTAAGATCAAAGAGACCCAGAACAACACGGCGACCAGAGGCTAAAGAAATAATCATTAAAAACCCTCAACGGCCCAGACTCAGCCCTGCGATGGGATTTAACACCAGACTGAAACACTTCTAGAACGCTGTGCTCTTCTACAAGTCAGCTGATGATAGACAACACAGTGCCTTTGAAAGAAACGAAAGCTTAGAAATTGGTCTGAAATTCGATAAAACTCTGATCCGGGGTCTTCTTAACCGGAGGAGTTACCACCACAAGATAATTTAAGAGATCTGGGATGAAGTCTTAATCACATAGACTCCCCTCGTAAGGCAGAGGAGCTCGAGATCCGCTCACTCCTGATCGATCCCAACGGTCTCGTTGATTGGATCAACTTTATTTAATTAAGTACTCTTTGGCGTTCCTCTCAATCCTGATTTCAGACACTTTTCTGCCAGAATATCACGACACGACTGGATTCTAGCTTGAGATTTCCTCGTCCCAGATTCCTGCAGAAGTCAGCTCTCAGTGCAAGGGCTCCCATAATGCTCCCATAATGAAATGAACAGCCGTTTATTCACCACTTCTCATCCGACTCCATATTTGAACACAAAATCCAATAGTAAATCTCATTTTCTGTGTAGAATTAAGTGGACCTGCCGCAGCAGTGCTTTGAGCACTCTGTATATTATAGTGAATCTGAATTATTGATTTTAGGGCAGTTTTGAGGAACACTACTGAAAACAGCTCATTAGATTCAGGCCATAAATCTATTAGAGAGTACCCTCAGCTCTCGGCTCTGCACAGCCGGCGTCAGCTAATTAGAGCTCTCTGAGCATCTAGAAAATTGACGTTTTAGATTAAAGTTGGCATGGAACAGAATTTAGATACTGAGTTCCATTTCACTCGAGAACTGTTGATTACATCCGAGAAACTCTCGAGTTTTTAGTTTCATTTCAGCTTCGTTCAGTTTGTTTTATAACAGCAAACTTTTTACTAACTACACTCACTGGCCACTTTATTAGGTATACCATGCTAGTACAGGGTTGGAGCCACTGTCTCAGCAGTGCCTTAATCCTTCACGGCAAATTTCTCAAAGAGTTTCTGCATATTGACAAGAGAGCATCACTCAGCTGCTCCAGAATCTCCTGCTTCACCACATCTCAATGACTGTGAAGAGCATTTGAGAACAGTGAACCCATCGTCATGTTCAAGAAACCAGTCTGAGATGATTTGAGCTTTATGACGTGGAGCGTGAAGCAGCATCAGAGGATGGGGACGCTGTGGTGATAAAGTTATGGAATTCTCCTTTCTTCCCTGTTCTGATGCTCGGTTTGATCGTCTTCACCATGTCTCACATGCATTGAGCTGCTGCCGTGTGATTGGCTGATTAGATATTCGAAAATATAGAGTGAGTGTATATTAATGAAGAGAGTCATTTTATGTGTAGCTTGCCTACGAGACCTGGATTGTCATTTCACTGAATTATTTACCTTAAAAATCTGCTTAAAAAGCTAATAATTATAATTAAAGGACAATTAGTTGGATTCAAAAGTTAATCTTTTCATATCGCTAGGGGAAGTTTTGTTCCTGATCCTGAGACGGTTTTAGAGGAGTGCCAGCAAAGTGAGTCAGCTCTGGTAAAGCTCCTCATGTCTCAGGTGGTACTCTGGCTTCATTCGCTGATCCCTGGAGAGGTGTTTCCATGGCAACGCTACTTGGTACACCCTCACACCTGGTGTAGTCTGCTTTCAGGTCCTATAGATGTGCATTAAAACCAGCTCCAGATCATTTGAGCGTCCTCGAGCTCACTGCTCTCTGGAATAATCCGAAGGGGGGTCCATTTGAAGCCTTTTGCAATGTTCCCTGAGCTTTAAATGATTTCGAATCGGTTCTTTTCACTGCTGCAAACCCTGGTGGATTCTAACGGCGTAATAACTGCTGCTAAAGTACAACACGGTGACACAAAGGAATAGAAACCTGCCTCATCCTCATACAAGACAAATAAGTAATATCTCAGTCTTAAAATTGTGCCTTAAGAGGAAATTGCAGTATATTTCATTGCAGCAAAGGATCGAATAGATCAATTGGGCTTCATCAGTTTTGTCGACACAGTTTGAGATTGCTTGTGATCGCAGCGCCTCACTGTTAGACTCAAACAAATCAGTGGCGTTCGCTGAGCTTCACTGGGAGTAATATCATCTTTCTTTTTTCAATTGTAATGTCGCTGAGGAAAACAAAGCGCTCGGATTCTTTCAAATGCAATAACATGGAAAACTGGGCAGAGCCACAAAACAAAACACCAAAGCAGTTTAAACTAAAGTAGATAAAGGGGCTAGGAGTCAGTGGGAGCCTCCACATGAGCTAAACCACTGTCCTCTGCTCGTGGAGGCTTCTCTCAGCTCTAAATGCTCTCAGGCACACTCCTCATCCTCGGTTGGGGTTGTTTTCTGGTTGCCATCCATTGTCATTCAAACACTGTAAAAGACAGGGCCTTACTGGTGCCAGGGATCTCCCTCTCAGGTCGGGGGAAAGTCCACCGCAGGACGGCATTCCTCCACTGTTCTCTGTGACTGTATGAGTTCTGCAGCTTTCTGAAAGATTATGATCGCTAACTCTGTTCAGTTTCAGCCAAATCCTGTGGCAACAAGTCAAGAAATATTAAATAGAGAGAAGAGAAGGAGTATTTGGAGAGAAACATTACTGCATGCCTTCATTAGCTCTTTTCAGAAGCATCTTCTCACTGAAGGTTCTGCTCACGCCTCGCGTCACTAAAAATGATTCCGCTGTTATTAACAAATCAACGTTGAATTATTCCGAAGTACTCTGAAAAGATCATCTCGTGGCGGCATGAATCATTAGCATGCGTTTGCAGTGAGCTTCCGCCGTGAAAGCTGCTGCTGCGGCGCCGGCGCTTCCTTCAGGCGATTAGGAGATGGCTGTCGAAATATTCCTGGTGTGACTTTCCAAATGTTGAATACATTTTCATAATTTACTATTGGAAATGTAGGCCATGTCACGGGGTCATGCAGTGTGTTGTGTTTCCGCTGGTTGAGTTTTCTGGAATCCTTCCTCAATTTTACTGCACATCGTTTTGTTTTTAACACCTTCTGATGAAACGTTTCAAATCCTCTCGATGTTTCATTCGCTGCAGTCGGTGAATCTTCTCCGTTCAAGAGCCGTTTAACTCATGAACTCGGAGCAGCACTCGTTCTTCTCTGAGTCACAGTTCTCAGCGCGGTGATTCACACACTTTCACTTCTCGGCTAATCTATCATTTATCTCGTTTGGGATGTGAAGTTTGCCATCCCTTAAAAGCTGCCGGGTCTATTACTGTGCTATAATTAAAGTGACTTGAAGAGCACAACCCATGCTCACCCCTCCAGACATGCTGTCAAGTGAAGTATCCATGATCCAACGTGCCGCCTACTCATTTAACCGTAAGGGAGCAGTTAGGAAACTCAGAAAAGCCCACGCCTACAACAAAACGACTGCAAGAGTCATCTGCCTTTTGATATCTCTCTCGCTGAGATATTACACACGGCCCGGTGTTACCTTTTAATAAAGGTTAACTGTAGAAATTGTGACGGATAAAGCTGTGTTTCAGGTTCCTGTTTGACATGCAATTATGAGTTTCAGAATCTGACCGTTTGCTTATAACGAGCTCTAATTAAGCTGCACTTGGTCTTTGACAACGTTTTGCTAATGGATTCAGTAAACGTCACTGCGCTAATGAACGCGTTTCCTCGGAGCGTCATCCGCTGGCTGCAAGAGGATTAAAAGTGAGCATGAGAAGATGATTGGTGATTCAAATCAGAATTTTGTTTCAGAAAAAAAAGAATCATTTAAAAGATTAATGTTTTATTATGTTGGCTTCTTAAAGGTGATGGAGAGTGAGCCTTTTAAAGGGACACTGCACTCTTTTTAACAAACACCATCTACTGGATCCAGCCTCCTCTTTTTTTTACTGAAAACATGTTTAGGGCGATTCTCTAACCAACAAAAACATGAGTATTTTCCTCAGAAAGGTGAATGGCTGAATGCATTAGTGAGGAGCGTTTATCTCAACGATGCTTTTACCTTAATGAGGGAGAACTGGCTCAGAGCACGACGAGCCTGAGGTTTTGTCTGCCACCTAAGCTCTTCTGTCTTCTTTCAGATCCAAAGCTCTGTCAGACACCGTCGCAAACTTTGAATTCTGTTGATTTAATCTAAAGCTGGTCTGCTTGAAGAGAAGTTCACATTAGCTAACCCCCTTCTTCTCATACATGTGTTATCACATTTATCATGAAAATGTACCTTTTTCTTACCAAAATTCCTATTATTATTGTTTTATTCATATGTTTTTAGTTTATTTGTGTGTGCGTGCATGTGTGTGCGTGTGTGTGTATGTGTGTTATCATCCATCCATCCCCACTCAATCCTGCTGATTGATGCCACTCCTCCTTGTCAACCAGAGCAGTGAGGAGGAACCCTCCCGCAGGGGTACAGCTCAGTCGATATCGACCCCTTGCTCGTGCTGCACCTTCACCTGTTTGATTGCTCGCTTGTTCCCTCGACTGAGATTTCGCTCTGTTCTTTTTTTTGCTGGTAGAAATAAGTTTGTTTTAATATGTTTAGCATATCTGGCCACATCCGGTCGCTTGTTATGCTATAATAGTAACATTAATGGAGAGCTGAACCCAGAACCTCTCACAGACCAAGAGAAGAAGGCATCGATGTGTTCTTTTTTATTGAAATATAAACACAACATAACAAAACTCAAAAATACAAGAGATGCCAGGGAGTACAATAACTTGTTTTACATAGAGTGAAAGAGAGATGGAGAGACACACAAATTTCAATTAGAGGTTTAGGAGGACACGGTTTAAGAGGACACAAAGCAGGAGAATATTCTCAAAAGTTTTACTGGTTTTTGGATTTGTTAGTGTTTGAATATCAGAAAATATGCAGCTAAATCTATTTTAAACTTTAAAAACAGTGGCTTCTGTACTTCTGCTTGTGAATATGAAATGTAGCAAGAACAAATATTAGATTAATTATGTAACAATGATTTTCATGTTCAGAGGGACGATCAAACATGCCAAAACAATGTGTTCTTCAAGGATGATGTGTTCTTTTGGAATAAATCTTCATGTGACTCATGGTCATTTTAGGGAGTGAATCATTCGTACTCTGCTCCCATTGGCTCACGGCTCCATTGAGAATTGATTCTTTCTTTCAGTTCCTGAAACTCACTCATCAGATCGTTCATCATGTGACTTTGCTTCCAATTCAGTTTTTAAAGGACTTGTCTTTTCTAGGTGTCTTTTTTTTCTTTCTAAAAACTTTCTTTTGAACTCATTCTTTAATACAACTTTGAAATGATTTCTTATTCAGCACTTAATGAAATATTTCATGTGGTTTGAAGGTTTTTCCCTAGAAATAAAAGGTATGCTGTCCTTTCTTTGGGCTGTTTTAGGGATTTGTGAGATTTCTAGTTTTGTAAAGGAATGAAACTCTAAACATGTCAGTATTTCTAAACTAGACCAGGTTTATTGGTTTGTCACATAATGAGCTGATGATACAAACCCAAAACTCGAGAGATGAGCGACTCAATCTCTTGCACCTCAAACATTGTGTTTATCCTGAGACTTCGATAATCAGAGCTGCTGTGAGCTCCTCGAATTAAATATTCAGGTAAACATGCATTTCGTTCATGGTTTATATAGCGCCGTAGTGAGAAATACACAACTAAACGACTCTGTTGTCGTATGATCCAGAACTAAATTACTCAAAAACAACGTGATTCAATGATCACCCAGATGAGCTGAGCTTCCCATCGTTAGAAGGAAGGGCTTTCGATCTTCAATGTACATTTTTCCTTTTTTCCAAACAAATCAGGCACAAGCCGAAAACCCTGTCCTTTAAACAATCGAAGAGCTGCTCGTAGAGTTCTTAAAAACTCAAGAGCAAAGGCTCGAGGCGACTTGTCTCAGTAAACTGTTATCTATGCACTCGGTTCGCCGTCATTGAAATGTCACGAGACGCTTGCACTGTGACTAATTCCTGACCTTTTACCTCACGCACTAATTCACGGCTCAGCGTCGCCCACCGTCCTCAAAAGTCATAAACACTGCTGCCAATTATGTGAAGCCTAACATTTGTACGTGATAAACAGCCAACATCGGGAGCTCATGAACAGAGAAGGGTTGTGCATGGAACACATCTGTCAAACTCAAATCTGTGCTGCAGATATAGACGGAAAGCAGATGTATTGTAAAGAGCATGGAGTGCAGAGGGCTCCTAAATAATTCAGCGCTCTAAATGAGATTTCCCTGACATTAATGAATGTATTAATGAGGCCCATTGACACAGAACCTATGCAAATACTCAAAGAGAGGGAACAAAAGTTAAATAGGTCACTCTGAACTTGGAGGAGACGGGGCATAAGGGAGACTCAAACAAACTCATTACTTAATTACAATCAATGGCCTCCACAGAGCGTCGCAGGAGGGTGCTGCCTGTTTTCTTTGTAATTAACATTAGGACGCGAGGGCGCACACAAGAACTTGTTTAAAACCCCCAGCAAACACCAGCCGCAAACAAATCAGAAGTGATTGGTTTAAAGCTCAAATGACACATTTATTTCAGTCTTTGTAATAACAATATTGCTGGAATAGAAAGCATCTTGAAAAAATAGTGAACAACACCGATGGGATCAGGAGCCGGAGGAACTTGGAGAAGAGCACATCTCACACTTGATAGGATTTCTTTAATAAACGTGTCCTTTATCTGAGATGAAGCGATTACAGATTTTGTGCACATCGCGTTCTTATTCTTATGATGAATTTCAGTAAGTATCTCGTGTGTATTATTAGTGTCTGTCTGCGGGCAAGAGGAACAGAGTGAAGCATGAGGACCTCGAGGCTTTCAGAATCAAAAGGAGAGAGGAGAAACTTGTGATTGATTCTATTGTAACTTTTGCTTCCAAGTCTTGTAGATTGTGTGTATTGGATTCATAGGTTTTGAAATGTAACGAAATGTTCTCTTACTTTGTGCAGTTCTTCCAAACACTGGCTCGCTCCTTGTTAAAAATGTCTGGGTGTAGGAAGAAGAGGTGTTTAGTAGATGTACGCCCTGGAACAGAGGACCAAATTCTTGAATTCACAGAGATTTTAGTGATTTTGAACGTGGCGTGGTTGTTGGTGTTCGAAGGCCTGGTCTGAGTATTTCAGTAACTGCTGCTCTACTGGAATTTTCACATACAACCATCTCTAGGGTTGAGATGAGAGTGAAATCTCCAGTGAGCAGCGGTTCTGTGGGAGCAGATGCCAGAGGTCAGAGGAGGCGAGCTGATAGAACGGCAGTAGTAACTTGTTACAATCTGCAGAAGAGCATCTCTGAACACACAACACTTTGAACCTTGAGGTGCATGGGCTCCAGCTGCAGAGGACCACACCGGTGCCACTTCTGCAGCTAAGAGCTGAGGCTCACCAAAATTGGAAGATTAAAGAGATCTTTCCTGGTCTGATGAGACATCCAGATGCGAATTTGGCATCAACATCATGAAGGCATGGATCCATCATGCCTTGTATCAATGGTTCAGGCTGGAGGTGGTGGTGTAATAGTGTGGGGGATATTTGTTTGCACTCTATGGGTACATTGGAACCATCACGTCAGTGCCACAGCCTCTCTGAATATTGTTGCTTACCATCTCCATCCCTTCATCACCACAGCGTTCCCATCTTCTGAGAATGCTCCATGTCATAAAGCTCAAATCATCTCAGGCTGGTTTCCTGAACATGACGAGGAGTTCACTGTACTCAAATGTTCTCTGCTGCAGTTTGAAATTTATCTTTGAAAATGCGTTGATATTTTGAGTCCTGAAACATCGTCGATGCTTTATTGTTTCGGTGAAAAGATCAAGCTCGGTTTGGTTCCCTCAAAACGTTTTACTTTACTTTCATTTTTCCTCACAGTGAACTTTTATTAAAAGTGCATTTGATTTGCGTCCTGATAGGTTCTCAGCTTTCCGAATGAGGCGTTTGGAAGGGAAATATGCAAATAGAATAAACTGAATTTTCTCATTACATGGGAGGTGGAACTCCTGCACTAAGCGCATTACCTTTCTAGGCTTGGCTGCATCGCCTGGAGAGTTGCCAAAGCCTCAGTGAAAAGCCTGCAGCTCTACATCCCTCTCGCCAGCACTTACCGCACGTGTCACATTCTATTTGAGGATGAATTGACATCATCCAGTGCTCTGTAGAAGCTTTGCACATTTTCACCTCTGTTCTATCCAGCGATCGCTCGCTTTAGCAATTTCTGCCAATGCCTGAACGTTTTACCTCCAGGACACTATTCTCCATGCTGCAGGCTTAAGAAAGCATGGCAAATGAACACAACCGAGATCTGTGTTTGTTTCATGTCTTAAGGTGTCATGATTAACATAGCTTGCCTGGATTACTTCTGACCTCGAATGCTAAGAAGTGTAATAGCAGATAAGACGAGCCGGCAGTAAGCTCTCTGATGCATTATTTCGTCTGCCTTTAACTGGATATTTAAAGCACCAGGGATCAAAAACATTTTTACATTATGAACCAGGGAATAAGCCATATTTTATATGCCGTTCAGCCTCAGATATTCATGGGAGTTTGCATAAGATGTCCTGTGGGTCTGAACTTTCCTAGATCTCCTTTCAGAAAATCAAGCGTTAGAAAACGCTTAGTGTCATAGTTTGAAGAAGAAGAACTACTGCGTGATTTAATTCTTAAAATCCTTTAGTGATAATCGAGAGTCCGGCCTCTGCAGTGAACCACCAGCTTTAGTAGCGTTCTTAAAGCTACATTCATTCTTCCTTAAGAACCTGTTCTGAAAGCTACTGGAAACTGAACCGGGCTCAAGAGATGGCAACGCTATTAAGTTCTGCAGCTCTTTAAAGGTCTTGAGTTTGATTTGTTTGTGTTATTCCAGACACTGTCTTGCACCTCATCAAAACTGTTCCTGCTCTTTTTGCACATTTTTAAAGTCCCCATTATCCCATTATCTAAACAAGACTTTTCACACACACTTTCTTGATCACAGGACTGTTGGATGAAGAGTTGTCGGAAGATTTCATGACACTATTCCTACTTTAGGTCTCTTTAATGCTGATTATGAAATCTGTCCAACCAGGCAAAACTTCCTGTCATCCTCAGACAAAAAGTGCTTTCACAGAACAAAGCAACAGCAACAAAACATAACGTAACGTAACATTACGTAATCCAGTTTCAAATGTTTTGTTTTTCTTGTGTTAGTCCACGGATCTCAATCCAGTAGAGCACCTTTGGGATGTGGTGGAGCTGGAGAATCGCATCATGGATGTGCAGCTGACAGATCTGCAGCAGCAAACTCTCCGAGGAACGTTTCCAGAAGCTCGTTGAATCGAGGCGGACCTGATAAAGTGTAAATAAAGTAACTAATACACAAAGCAAGATGTGCCTAATAAAGTGGCCAGGTATTGACAGCTTCTAGCAGAAGCTAACAGGCTAATGCTAACCACCAAAACCTCTGGAAAGCTCACGAATCAATGTCAGTTCCCCATCAATTCTTAATGTTTCCCTTGTGCCGACTGCAAAAGCTTCTCCAGAAAACCTTCTCGTCCGCCAGCTCATCTGCATTCAGCATCCAGCATCGATCCGCAAAGACATTCTCACACAACAAACAAGCGCACACACGGTCATCTGTCATTTGAGGTCTAGAACACAGACTCCCCAAGGTCGCGGCTGGCCCTCTGACATCGCTCACAGCAGCCGCAGGAATACAGTGAGTGGCCAGATCTAATTAGACTGATTACTGTACTTCGAATCTAAATCGCTGCATCATATGGAAGAGGCCTGCAGTGCGCGCTCGGCGTTAGCTTGTTGTGATCCAGATTGATTATTCACTTCATGCACACAGTGGAGATGGAGGAGCTCGAGGAGGGTCGAAAGACTGCCTGAGTGGCATCACCTCCTCAGCCTTTTTTTATTCAGATATTGATGGATGTTTGATTTTTTTTTCATTTTCAAAATGACTTTGCTTTTTCTATTTGATTTTCTTTATGATCAGAATACAAACCATGGCCTGTGTCCTTTGTATTGACACATCATTGTGTTCGCCATATTTCCTGGCAGAGCTGCGTGTTTATAAGTACAGGTTTCATCTGAAGCTGCTCCACGGAGACCTCGGGTATCTATACAGCGGCGAATCGAAGCGGTGTCAGGGCACAAGGTCAAGGTCCAGCCATTTCAAACATTCCTAAAATTCTACAGGTGAGACCACCTCACCCCTGTCTACCTCTGATGCCGTCCATCTCCTCTGCTGATCTGCAAGAGCATGAACAGCTTCTTCATTTCTGTTTCACACCGCCCGATGGCAGGAGGTGGAGACGCGCTGTCCATATTTTATACGCTTTGATTTTTATCGTTTTTTTGTTATTGATATAAGTATAAGCGAAGGATGGTGATTGGTTGAGAGGGTGATTAGGGAGTGACTTCTGATGCATCAGGTGATTATCCTGCACAGGTAACAAGGTCGAATAGATAAAATGTGACAACAACAAACAATAAAACGAGGACGTGGAAACATTGGAATGAGGAACAAAAGTGACACTTACGCACATCTCCAGCCATTTATTTTTCTTCTAGCAGAAGCATTGTGTTAGATTTTGAAGAAAACTGGTGAGTAATCTCCCTCTTTCAATCTCTTAAATTGCTATTTATCCTCAAAGAACGGAGCCCAGATGTTTAGCCAACTCTGTGGACAATTTGGTTTATTGTGAGCTGAAAACATCTTGGTGCTTACCCTCAATCTTACCTCGGTACATAACATAACAGTTCTAGAACACGCCCCAGGAACAGTCAAAGAACGTTCCCTGCGTCAGATAAACACAAGGAAATAGAATAAAAAAGGATACAATGAAAGACTGGTGGTGGCTTGTTGCAGATCGCTCCGGAAATAAACTCTTGAAGTTATTATTTTTCAGAGCTGATGAGAGCGCAGTCACTGCGGGTTAATTAGAATCAACAGACTGCCACCCGATGAAGCCAATAAAACACACGCTGCGACGCAGAGCGGAGCAGTGATTTAAAATGCAGTTATTATGTAATCTGCTTTTATTTTGGAATAGAAGCTTATAAATAAACAATCACTAATATTATATTTGCTTTCAATTCAAATGCAAGAACTAAAAAGATTAACATAAATACTATTATACAAAAGTAAATTAAAAATACATAGTCCTAACAAAAATAAATCTATTTTAGATCCTCTCTCACTCTAATATACAAATAATGTTTTGTGTTCAACCGATCAAACTCTTTGAATGGGTTTCAGATGTTGGGGTGTAATATAGAGGAAATAGTAATATTAAGGTAATATTTCCTGAATTTGTTTAATAACATCCTAAATAATAAAGTAGCGTTTAGTTGTAGATTGTTTTTGAGGAGCCTCTAAAAGCTTTCCACAGTTTACACAGTTTTTAACGTATAATGCTAGATAAAGGGTTTATTTTGATTGACCAATGAGTCTCTTGGCATCACGAGAGGAGGATTCACTGATCAGAACTCGTCCGAGATGATCATTCCGTGAAAGCTGAAATCTGCAGATGCAGCCTGGGATTTTGGAAGCCGAGAGACAGACATTGATTGTTTTGCAATAGTTAAAAAACATCCCGATGAGAAAACGTGCTTTGAAATAATTCATTCTTAGGAGAGCGCATCCTCACTTTTACCAGGGGTTCGCTGAATGCTAAATGCACCCAAATAAAACAATTGGCAGTATTGTTCCAGCAAAACAAAGTAAACAGAGACTGAAATAGAAACATCACCTTTGAGGAAAGGAGGTCTATGAAATTGAACAAAGGTCTTTGGGGAAAGCTTAAAAGTCTCTGTCTTCTGTGTTTGTGCCGTAGACATTCTTCAAAAAGCTAATGTGGCATTTGCTTTTCTTTGTTTGTTGTCTGTGTGCTCATCCATTAAACATATTACATCCCAATGAAGAACTTCAACATCCGGACGGCTTCAGGGCACCTGGGGAATCCGATTCAATCACTTTCAGTTCTTCAGTTATCTGTGCTTTTAAATTTGGAGACAAGTCAAGCACAGCGTCTGAAACTCTTCAAGTTGACATCTGTTTCCTCTCGTTCTTGAAAGCATAAGCCGGTATTCGATTCAGAATGAAGATCCCTCAACATAACAGCTCCCTTTCTTTCAACAAAAATAGTAGAATATGACAAGAGTGGAGTGATACAGAGAGAGGGAGCCAGAAACTAATTTTCCCCACACCTGTGTCCTATCTCCATCAGCCCTACCTTCACTTCTCCATCCTTCTCCATCAGTTCTGCGGTTCACAACACCTGACTCTCCATGAACGGTTTACCCCTCCTCGGATCTGCAGATCGTTTGGAGGTAAGTTTATTCATGGTGAGGGGAGTTCAGCAAACAGGAACAGGTAGGTGAGTACAGGAAGCTGCACACGTTGTGGAAATGATGATGAGGAGCAAATGGTTTTAAAATGGAAGAGGGGTGTGTGGGGGGTTGCTTTGAGCTTCCGAAGGCTGGTTGGGAACTGAGTTCCTGACAGACACAGTGGAGGAAGTGGTCTTGGAAGGTACTTGGAAGAACTGGAGACGAGTCTGAGAGGAGACTTCTCCCCTCTTCCTCATTGTGACTACGCTGCAGACTGAGCTGAAGTAGTGTTTGTGTACATGTGCGTGCGTGTGTGAGAGTGAGGTGCTTATGGAGCTGTGTGATGTGACGGTTTAATTACGCCGGTTAATGGGCTGAATAATTACGATATTGTTGTTTGCCATCTGGAGCTGGATCTCCCAGAAACCCTTGCTCGAGTTCGTCCTGCACCAGTGTCGAGCCGGTCAGGTGAGATGAAATCGCAAAGATGTTCACAGCGAGAGAAGAATTCATCTCATCTCGCGGCCTCTATAATAACAACACAACATTATCGTCGGTGTTCATCATGCATCAGTATAGCCAGGTAATTTGCAAAGTAAGAGTCTGTGGCTAATGCGTGACCTCATCGATGACCCTCTGGATTGGGAGTGGAGTGTGTGGAGGACTCTTCACGGCTGCGTTGACAGCTCCATTCTTCTAAGATCTCTGAGAACTTAGTTCTGATCTTCTGCTCCGGAAGCCGAGTTCCACACACCCTCGCTCTCATTGAAACCAAGAACCAGCTGCTAAAACTTTGCGAGACCAAAGCTCGGCTCAATGCTGACCGCATGTTCATTGTCCAAACAAAGAGAACGTCAGCACATCATCTCTCAAGTTATTAATGCTTCAATTCTACAGGAGAGCATTAGCATGCAAACGTGCTAATCTCCTGAGCACAGCAGGATTATGTTCAGAGTCTTGGAGATGTCTGAGGAAACAGAACGACGTACGTTTTTATTTCTGCTGTACGGAGTAATACGTTCGGAGATTTCACAAACACTGGTGTCTCTTAAATCAGAAAATCCCTCACATTACAAGAGAACCCTTTACCATGAAAAACCCAGGCTTTAAAGGTCTTCTAGTAGATGCCACTTTATGCAGATCTTGCTGTTGTTCAAGATGAAGACTGTTCTTGGCTCAGCTAAAAAGTTTTTAACCGGTAAATGGAAGTGAATAAAGATTTCACGCAGCTTAAAAGTGCTTTCTGATGACTCAATATAGACTTATTTGCAATTTTCACAACGAAAGTGAATAATTACTTTCCAAAATGAGAAACTCTCCATCCACAGGAAGTCTAGGAAGATTTAGTTTGGTAGAAAAATGATTTGCATTAATATGGAAAAAAAACATTAATGTGTTCTCAAATCATCCAAGTTTTCTTTCTCAGGACAAACACAGTGAATTCAATGCTGTTGACTGATATGAACACTGCTCCGGTGTTAAATGTAACACTCTGTGTGTTCAATTTACACCCCACTCTGTGTTAAAACCTTCTGAGGTGTTGATTTAACACAGAGATGAGCAGTTACAACCCTAAAGTAATACTTTGTGAATTTAATTAACACCGGGGCAATTTTTACCCAACTCTCTCAGTGTTAAATTAACACTGGAGCAGTATTTTTTCAACTCACACAGTGTTGCATTAACAGTGAGGTAGCAATTACTCGACTCAGTGTTAAATTAACACCGAGGCTGTGCTTGTGATGGTTGGGTGTAAGCTGTGTTGATTTAACACTGACTGTGCCATCAGAATATCTTTTACTGGATCATCCAGTAGTTCCAGTATGGCATGATGAAGAGTAAAGTGCTGTGGATCTTATTCATGGAACATTTAGAACTTTCGTTAGAAAAAGGTCCAAATATTTATAGCAGACTGAGCTCAGCCTCCTCCTCAAGCTCAGGCTCCTTCTTCATCAAGTGAGGTAGCATTCTTCATTTGTGAAGCCAGGTTCTCTGTCCTGCGATTGGACCCAGATCAGCCCAGATCACATGGCTCCTTTCATGGATGGTGGTCCCAGTGCATCTGATTGCAGCTTGCAGTACAAGCGGCTCCATCCCTCCCTCCCTCCATCCATGACCAACCGCCCAAGATTGTTGGGTACAGTACAGCATCCCAAGGACATTGCTGACCTTTAACTACATTTGGCAGTAATGGTTAGGCACCATGAAGACTTCCCCTTTAGAACAGCATATCAGCTGTCAGGATCAGGGGTTTCTTCTATTAGCTCATGGTAACACGATGTAGCTGCAATTCTCTCGCCAGCGACTGCAGCGGTTGGGATGACGATGTGTTAGGGATATGTTTGGATTGATCTGCGTCTGCTCTTTTACTGCATTCAGACCCCGCTCCCACATTGCCTTTCTGACTGTGCCTGACTGGCCCCTGTGCCGACCACCAGCTGAAGTCATCTGAGCACAAACTCCAGGGTGGGCCCAGGCTCAGACGTACTGGTCAGCATATCTAGGCTCTAATATTGTCTCCCATGCAGTCAGTAACACAGCTGTCGGAACTCATAGAAATGTGGTTAATGTTGCGGTATATCTCTTTATTTAGGGATACTTGGAATAATTTGATAGAAGGGGCCATGCTTGTGTAAATTCATGCTTGTACAGATTCTCTTTCATCCAAACAAGATCAGCCTCAACCTGAATGACTGCACGCAGCATAAACTCGCCTTTAGCAAGTTGAGCATTTTGCCAAGCCTGGATAACCTTACGTGTATTTATATAGATCCTAGCTCTAGATTAGATTTCCTCTGGGGAACACAGGCGTTAAATACATTTCACCGCAAACTTCAACCTTCTTCTGGAATTGTTATCTGTTGCACTGCCGAAGGAAATAGTTTTGATCGGATTGCTCCACGCTACCAAGAGTCTCCGTAGCAAGAGTCAGAGATACAGTTTCCGGAAAACACTCTAATCAAGAAGCCACTACTCAAACAATGCCATCGTCCAATCATCCTCTCCCTTTCCGCACCTCCCAAACTGTCAGATCCACAGTTCACACTGACTGACTCCCCAGAGTGACTTCTTACGCCTGGTTCCACTCCTGCTCCCCAATCGTCCGGCTGTGCTCATAAACCTTCTCTGGGGCTCTCTATGTGCAGCTGAACCTTCGGATCAACGTTGTTCTGATAATGCTCACAACTACCTTTTCAAGGAAAGACACTGTGATGAAACGTGTAACACTGATGCCGCCTCAGTCTCTTTTTTCCAGTTGTGATATTTAGCTTTTCTGCTTTGGAGCTGAAAAGCAGCCGTGCAGAAATATATTTGGTCCATTGCAATCCTGTTCTTCTACTTTTATTCGTCCAAGGAGGAACATGCAGGAGATGTGCACGTCAGCCTTTCTTCAAACAACAGAATCTGTCCTCGGACGGACCGACAAAGTCACAAAATTATTAATGCCCCAATAAATAATGGATAGAAACACAGAACGGAATTTACTGGTAATTTAGCAAATGTATTAAGGCTATTTGAAAACTTTTGCATTATTGAAAATAATTTCAACATCAGGTCCTTAAAACAATCTGAGAACAAATGTATTTGGAATGTCACATTGCAGGTGACTCTGGAGCAGCGGGCTGAAGGAACCCGAGGCTCAGAAAAGCTGAATCAGTAAATGAAATGATATCTCAAGGTCAGAGTTAAGAAGGCAGGTGTCTGAAGGAGACGTTCATCCCTTCTTCATGTGTTTTCATCTCTGTCTCACTGTTCAAAGGCAATCTTGGATTTTTTAATCCTCATTTTTCTCAGAGGGTTTGCCAGTATTTGGCAAATCAACCCCTTGATTATATTGAGATGAAACAGGAGAGCAGCCATCTCTAAACACACGGCGGTGTTCCCATGTTTTCCTTCGGGTTACCTCCCGAATCCATTTCCTGCCACAGAGCTAGAAAACACAGGTCAGGCTGGTTTGTGACTGGAACAGGAAACCTGTAAGTGGTGTTCCCCAGATGTCTGTTCTGAGCTGCAGTGGCACCCGCTGTGGTTTTCTACTGCTGGAGCCCATTCACCTCGAAGTGTTGTGGGTTCAGAGATTTCCCTCTCTAAACCTTAGAGATGGTTGTGTGTGCAAAAATCCCAGTAGATCAGCAGTTTCTGAAATACTCGGCCCAACCTGTCTGGAAGCATCCACCTATCCACGTTCAAAGTCACTGAAATCCCCTTTCTTCCCAGTTCTGATGCTTCGGACCATGTCTATGTGCCAAACGCACCGAGTTGCTGCCGTGTGATTGGCTGATTAGAAATCTGACGTAGCAAGCAGTTGTGCAGGTGTACCTAATAAAGTGGCCGGTGAGCATACTTTCCTAATCCTCTGCATCTGTCCAGCAGAATGTTTGAGCGGAAGCTAGCACTCATCTGTTTATTTTAATTTGATGAAAGGATGTTTTTCTTCTTTAAACTCGAGATCTCGTACAGCCTCAGCTCTGACTCATGTTTCACTTTGCGTTTGCATCTTATTAGGATGCTATTCTTATTTAGCTGGAAGCAGGTTCATACGGAGTTGCTTTCAGACTTATGTAACGTTATCTGTGCTGCTCCTGGTCCAACAAAAATCTTCAGTCTCTGAGAAGCATCTGCAGAACTAAAACTACATCCATATGCTTCTTTGCTAGCAATTTAGCAAGACTCTGGTCTGTTAACCTTCTAATGTAGCATTCAGCTATGAAACGTCTGACTAATTCATTACTGGATGAGCTGCATTATGACTCCGCGTGGGTTACAAGCATCTCCAGGTTATTGCGGCGTGTCTGGGCTATTCACACGTTCACTGGAGGCAAACGGTCGCTCCTTGTTCTCCACACAGATTTCGGGCTCCCTTGTCATTTTATTGGTTACACTCGCTTTAGCATTAATTATTAGAACTCATCAAGGGTTTGGTAACCTCAGTGAGCCTCAACCTCCATACACAGGGGAGTCCGGTCAGGATTTAAAGGAGGCCAAATGTAAAGGTTTATATTTGCATTTTCTCCAAAGAGCGCAACACTGAACCTCAAACCATCTCTGAGATGAGCTGAAACGATGATTGTTGAGCATCGTGGTTTAGGGGAAGGATACAGAAAGCTCTCAGAGATTGAAACTCTCAGCTGTGAGGAACATTGTGAGGAATTGGAAGACCAGAAGTCCTTTTTGTATTCCACTGTATATTTAAAGCCCCCCCCCCCCCTTTAATCTAATTTAGATTTGTAGATTTCTTTCATCTCTTAACTCAGAGGTAGCCCCAGGGTTCTCAAAGTCATCCTTGGACAGAAGGAACAATCTATTTTTAATCAGGTTAATGACCTAGATGCATTTTAACAAGGAGCAACAAACTCCTTTTTGGCAAATAGATGTTTCTCAATCTGGCAAAAACCTCCTCTAGTACTGGTCTTGGCCCGTGTTTGGCTAAAAGCTTTGTTGTTGGCTCTGTATGCATTAGCCAGCGCAGACTACAACATGATAGAGCACTCCACAACATCCCCATGAAGGAACCTCCTCTAGAGATCTCTGATAGATCTGAGCCACTCTCACTGAACTAACAGAGGAACCCTTTGAAGAGAGTGAGCTTTCAGCCAGGGACGCTGGTTTAAAAGCCCCCTAACACTCTCAATAAACCCTCCTGCATCGCGGCATTGGTTTGTTGTTTCTATGCCACAGCAGTCTCCGGATCCCAGTCCTGCTCACCACTCGATCTCCGGGCCCTGGTCCACCATCCATCCTGTTTTATCAGGCTTTTAACTGGCCACAGAAGCATTTGTTTTGCAGCAGGAAAACATTTTTCTTTGTGTTTCTATATACGAGTTCCATGTTGAATAGAAAATAAAAATACTACTGGTGCTTTTGAACAATCTGGAATGCACCAGATCAGAAAAAGACCCTTGTATAAACGAACGGCATTATGCAGCAGTGTTCATGAAATGCATATTAAATGGCGCTCCTAAAGCTTCACCGTGTACTTCACCGTGTACATGTTTGGGTTAATGTTGAATATAGGTCTTCATTAAAAATGGCACAGGGTTTTGTCATCAGAGAAGGAATCTCAAATGAATTGCATAGAGAAGCTTGATTGCCTAATTTGGGAGAGTAATAGCCTCGAGATACCCCTCACCTGATCCTCTGCCCGATAATCTGTGCTTCGGGGATAACAGACACACACCGGCTTCGCTTGAACGGACGAACACTCCCTGCTCCCACGGGGACGGGTAAAGATGAGGTGTGAGGAGGCTTGTATTTTTGAACCACAGCATGTAAATCACATCTATTTTTAGACGTGGAGTCTTCGGGTCCACAGTGCCTCAGCGTGTGAAGTGTGTGGTCTGAGCAAATGTTGACGGCTGCTTTGGCAGAACTGATTTCAGTGATGAGAGCCTGCAGGACTCTAGCTGTTTCAAATCAAACACAGTGCGTTTCATTGGTCTCACCAGAGCTGGGCATTAGGCAGGTGGTTTTAAGTCAAAAATAAACAAAGTTAATTATAATATCCATAACTTGTCAATGAGTCAACACAGGGATGATGTGGTACACGGAAGCCCTTTCCTGATTGGACGAGTTCTGGAAGATGGCACCTGTCCTGTAACCTTGTCGTGCCTGGAGCCACGTCCAAGAACAAAGAACTGAACAAGAAAAAAATGAATCCCTAGACGGACACTTCCTGGAGCTCTTCATTCCATCCCGTCAACACCTTTTACGTAACAAGACACCAGTCATACTCTTACATCACTGACAGCTCCCTAGCAACCAAACTATTTGCCCTAGCAACCAACTTTTCAGAACTGTATTTCAGCTTTGGTAAATGATGGGGGTTGGTTTATAGAACTCAGTTTGACAAAGGGAACATTATACTATAGTATAATGTTATAGAAACCTGACTTTACCATAGCAACCATTTTTGCTAAGGAAAATCACGGGGACAACCTTTCAATTTTGCTTATAAGACTACTTTTTAATGGCACTTTAACGAGCCAGCATCAATGCTTGTGCACAAACTTTAGCCATCTAGGTTTAGCCTAATATAACAATTATGAGATAATTAACTCTTCGTAAGTTTTTTTTCTGGTGGATGCCGTGAACTTCTGTAATTCGGAATGTTTCTGGAAGCGTTATTTCTTTAGAGCATTTTCACAGCTACTGAGCACACTGTCGGTGGAGCTGATGAATAATCGAAAATTTCCTTTGCAGATAATGAAATATACGTAAAAGTGGTTATGATATTACTGTCAAACACACTGTATGTTGTCGTGTCTAAATGCAGAGTACCCAATGTTAGAAACACCGGGGGAAGATATATGAGTGAAAGGAAAACTCCTGCAGGAGGATCATGATATGCATCGCAAATTTTTGTTTTTCAGCTTCCCCTTCACAGACGGATCCATCCCTCACACTGAAAGTCATGCTCTGCTGCCTCTCATAGATGAGGTTATTAGTGCTTAGCAAACACAAACACACTTCTCATAATCAACAGTGAGGATGATGGGGATGGAGCGTTTATTAACACACAGATGAATCAGGATGAGGGAATATTATTCCTCGCCACGACGCTTTCTATTGTGTGTCAGAAAAGTGCTGGGAATCTAATCAAAGTCAGAAATACAGATGCAGAGGAAGCCATTTGTTATTACTCAAATGTAATTAAACCTTCAGCCCCCATTTTAATTACATCAAGCACTCTTCAGAAAATCTTGCTTCTCTAAAAGAAAAAGGTGTTTCTTACACCGTTCGCTTACTTCCGTTCGCTGTAATGTGGAATACAAGTGTCTTTCAAACAAAATCATTTCCTTTTCAGAGTCACAGGGTTCTTCTGGGGTCTACCTGCAGCGGTCAGGGATTCTGTGCCCAGAAGAGACACAGCCATCACTCAAGATCACCTCCACTCCACAATCAACCAATCAGAGCACTGTCAGATCTACGGTTCACACCCCCCGACTCTCCACGATCTCTTCCTGTGTTTCTTCCTGGTTTCAACCATCATTCCATCTGCTTGTGTGGTTCTCTCTGGTTCTTTCCTCCTCCTCACCACACCTGTGCAACGCTCCCAGTCGTCTGTTCTCTGTATTCCTGGCTCCTTCCCTTTCCTGAGAAACTCTTCAGGGGATGTCTGCTTTCTGTATTTGTAAATAGCTGTGTACATATATCTGTACAGATCTCCTCGCTCCTTCTTCCTGTGCAGGGAGGTACGCAGCCCATCACAGGGCAACTCACATTCACTCCTGAGGGGAACTCTATGAACCTGAAGCATGTTGTGGTTTTGTGGCGAGAGGAAACCCACACAACACAAGAAGAACATGCAAACTCCTCCCAAGATGGCCTCGCTTGAAACAAGACAAAGAAGAAAATACAGGAAAGCAAATGACCAGCAGAGGCAGTAAATACTGACAGGGAAATAGAAGAGCTGTGGCCAGAGCTTTGTCTTGAGTTTGGTGCCACCAGTAAGCTCCAGTCTTCTGATCACAGTGCTCTGCTGGGAGTGGACGTCCACAGTGGATCATTACCAGGATTTCTAAACATTTAATAATTGAATCTTATACATTTTTCAATGTTGGAGTTAAGATGTTGTGTGCAAGAGGAGCAGGAGCTGTAACAACTTGTGAAATTCAGGAATATCCACAACTTTGTTGAACCGAAAGCTCACCTTCAGTAACACTTCTGCTACATGATGGAATCGCTACGAAGCAGATGAGCGGGCGCTGAGGATAAACAGTCAGGTGTAAACTCTGTAGAAAACCATGGAAGAATGATTTAAACGAAAGCGACACAAAATCAATGACGGAGAAATTAAGTGTTTAAGTAGAGGCTCGATTGAGCAAAGCAGCGACGTTCACTCTGAAAACACACGGAAACAATTAAAGGAAGGAAGGAGTTGATAAAAGGTAAAGAATATTGACAAGATACTCCACAGACCATCAACAAACAGCACGAGCAGAGCTCAAGAGAAGACGAGTCTCTGTTTCTTATTTTGCTAACGAGAACCAATCCAGTTCAGGGCTCAGCGGTGGTTTGCCTCAACACAACGACAAGAAGTCGACAAATAACTTCAAGAACGATACCAAAGCTGGGAGTATTTAGCTCGTCTGAGGGAGATACCTGGACATTTTTGGGTTTCCTCATCACTTCCTATTGTTTGTATGATTCAATTTAACATTTTTCATTGAGATTTCATTTATGAGATCATCTTGTTAAACGTCTAAGTGTCTATTACTCAATTATACAATTTTTTATTGTCTTTTTATTTTATTGTATTAGTTATGTCAAAGGGTTTACTATAAAGTAAAACAGAGAACATTTTTTTTCAATGTTTTATCTAAATCTAACCTTGCTTTGGTCCAATCAGATGCACGAGCGTTTCACCGATGAGGCAAAATAACACGCTCTTCTTGAGCTGAACCGAGAGAAGCCCCTTTTGCTCCTGTGATAACATCTAGCAAATCGTACATATATAAAATATAACGAATCGTTTTGTTCACTAGGGAGTGGTGCATCGTGTGTGAAACCGTGGAATCCATGCAACACTTGTACACAACTGGATTCGATTAGTGAGGTGTAAAAATAGTAAATAATCATCTGATTCCACCCAGGACTTTCTGTTCCTCTGCTTGTCAATCATTACTGACTCCGCTGGACAGCTGCACCAAATGTTTTATCTCTGCATTTCACTCTTTCAATCATTGTGCTTTTATATGATTTGTTTTTATGCTCGATTGTATTAAAATGTACTTTCACCCGTGGAACTGAATTCACCGAAGCTTTTACAAAGAAGAATTCCCAATTAAAAGAGATGACCCTGCTCCTCGCCTAAATCATTCATCGACCGCCCAGCGTTCCTGTTATGTTACAAATAGTCACGCAAGCTAAGAATGCTTCTACACATGGCTCGGTATTGATCAGGCACCATAAACACAGCTCCAAGTTTATTAGATATATTTATCATCTATTTTTGCACCATCTCCCGAGAGCAGCAATGCACGGTGGTCAGCGGAAAATAATCCAGAGGTTAAAGAAATGCAACCTCTGTCCTCTTTCACAGAACACAGGCACACACGGAACAACTCCACACCCCGCGCAAAATTACGCTGACCTTTAGTCCACCGCTGTTATCCCGATTCTCCCCATTCCTCCTGCCATTTCAGATGAGACCTGAAAGTTGTACAATTACTGTCACTCAGAGCATAATATAACAAGAGCTGCTCTGGATGTGGTGCAGTCATGGAAAAGCTCTATGCAGGGTGCATACCTTAATAACTGTTGGGATTTCAAAACTAAGGCTGGGGAGACAATTAGGTGACTAGCAAGAGAGCTGTACATTTCCCCAAAAAGTGTCCGGCGTCATTAGGGAAAAACAGAATTTTATTTTGGGTGAAACTATTTTTTGGTGCAGAAACTAATGTACAATTTATTTGCATTATTATTAACTATCGTAGGGATGTTACAGCTAAGTCCTGAAATTTCTTAGCAGTGAGTTAAAACAATGTACAGTATGCAGTGATGATGTACACCAAGTGGCCTCTTTATTAGATACACCTGTCAGCTAATCACAACTCAATGCATTCAGAAAACACAAGCACTTTAAAACAAGTTTAATTACGAGATGTGTGTTCTCCTCGATACTCCTGATTTAGGTGAAGATCACATTTTATGACAAATTTATTAAGAAAACAATAAAATTGTCCTTGCATTTTCCCAGCCCATGAACTTGGTGTTTTTTGGTGTGTTCGAAACAGGAAACCCAATAACAACCAACGACTAATTTACAAAGTTGTACGAAAATGTAGCAAATGTATCAATTAACAGCAGAATGAACAAGCTGTGACCGTTTTGGAAGTTGATCCAGCCCCTCACAATTGTATAACACTCCAAACTAATCAGCACTCAATGGAAAGGGTTCTCATCTCATTGGAAGACACTCTTGATCCAGCCAATCAGAAGCAGAGGAGGACAGGACTTTAGTTCCAAAAGTCATAGTTGGGAAAACAATGTTTACCCCTCCTCTCAAAGTTTCTACTCAACTTAAATACATTTTTAGTTAGTTTATTATTATGCACAGAACATGAAGCAGAAATGTTATCTCACAGGAAGTGGGATGAAAACCCTCTGATTGATCTCTGGTATAAACTAATGACAATTTTCTGAAAAACTAGGAAGTCTTGTGTATTGTAGTATGTAAGGGCTAGTTGCGCACTGACCTGAGCTGAGCTGTATGAAGCCAAACTTGCGTAAAAGACCTGTTAGCGAGGGGGTGATAGTGAACTGATGCGGTTCTGCAGCGCAGTCAGGGAACATGAAGGATGTCTGCAGAGTTGACCATCTCCAATTGCATCGGAATTTTCTGTTCCATCTTTTCTTCACAAGCATCTTTTGATGTTCTATATCCAGGCAGAGGTAACAGGCTTGTTTGAAATGGGATTATTATTAGAGACATTTTCTCCCACAAAACCATTCAGTTTCTAGTTCTGTCGATGCCTTGCACCGACTCGAGGAAAAGATTTATACAGAGCGATGTGATAAAGAGCTCTGCAGTGTCAGCTTTTGTCCTGCCCTCCAGTGAAAAACGTAGGAGCTCTCTAATGGTCATTATATTGTGTGGAAGAAAAGAGTTATATTGACTGAACACAAGTGCAGTTTGAGAAGAAGGAAGAAATGGCTCTTTGGTGGAAAATGTGAGCTAATGGTTGAGCTGTGTGCATGGGTTTCTAGAAGCCTGAATGCAAATTTGGCTGAATTTGAACAGAAATGTTTCAAAACAGATGACAAAAATAATGATTTACTAATTTTAAGAAGAATGATCTAGTTTAGACGTGCAGGCTATAGATTATTTTGCTTATTTTTAGAAAATATGACCTACAATTTTTGAGAAACAAAAATGCTGTTTTTACTTATATAAATAGCATTATTCTTGGTACAAACATTCAGAGGTTAGTGCTGTTTTCCTCTCAGTGGAGGCCTGTGGTGGGGAGTGTATAGGCTCCTCCACTTATGTGTGAGTGGATAAATTACCAGCATGCCCCTCCCTCCCTCAGACTCACTTCCTGTCTGTCTGTACGATCCTAATAGATGCAAAAGTGCCGCCCCAAAAAATATACAAAACAATTTTCAATAAAGATCTTTTATTGTAAAACCACATACTCCATTTTTGGGTAATAAACGTAAGCACAACAATTCATGAATTGATTGTTTCAATAAAACATTAGTAGAAATTTCCCATTTCTCACTTGATTTCATGACATTTTACTCATTTTTCAAATCTTTTTTACTCATAAATAAAAGAAAAAGCATGACAGTTTTATGATTACTATAATATATGATTACTTATATTTTATTATAAGTAGAAACCTGAATATTCGAACAACTGGAAAACACCTCTTTTTGAGAGTTTTTGTCTATTTTTAGGATCCGTCATCGTTTGTTGTCAGCTAGACGTTATAGCTAAGAAAATCTTACCAAGTCAAGTTTACTCGCACCTCTGACAGGAAGAGTTTAACTAGATTTGACTTTTTTTTCTTGTTATTGGAGAGTATGTTTTGCAGTGTAGTTGATCTTTAAAGAAGAAAAACATTTACTCTTGCCATTACACCGTGTTCCCAAATGACTCACTTTTCACTCCCTGAACATTTCTTTCCCCAAATCTTTTTATGTGACTTTGTTTTCTCTGACGGAGCAGCCCAGGTTCGACCCCACACATCCATATATATAAATATATATAAAATCAGAAATGCAATCACTGTTTATCCTGCAGCCTCTGCATGAAAGGTTAGTGTATTGTTTATTTTGAGACAGATGTTGCAGTGGCTCTTATCAGTGTCTTGTTGCTCATTTGTCTGTTGCTGGCAGTGGTCTCTTGTCACCAGATAAACAGCTGTTGGCTTTTAGCCGTGCACCTGATGATAAGCCAATTAGATCGATGAAGAAAAAAATAAATAAAAAAATAAATCAGGGTGATGCTGCGATGGGATTTAAGGCTTTAATTTGGTGTCTGATATTAGAGATACTAAACACGGTGCAGGAGCAGAGCGGTTTGAACACGAGTAATCTGTTCTATTCCTCTGAACAGAATGCTTTAGCTTTGAAATATAAATGTGCTGCAGTAGGATGGAGATCCCTTTGCCACCAATAAATACATGATGAATGTTGTGTTTAGAGGCTTCATTACTTACAGCACACAGCAGCTCCAGCAAGCTGTCACGCAGCACTCTGAGGACATCTGATGCTTTTTCAAGAGTCCCTTAAAGAGAACTCTGTGTCTTGTGAACAAGCGTCAACAACACACAGACAGCGCCGGAGCTCTGAGGCTAAGCATCACTTTTGTTTTTGTGGAAGCAGGCTGTACAGAAACAATAACTCACCATTCTCTGCCTCTTTCTGACCCGAGAGTTCACACGCCTCTCTTTCTCATGAGAGTTCTCCGCTCTCCCAGGTTTGTCTCAGCGGGGTTCTCAAGTCTCTCGCATTGAACTTGTGACACTGTATTTCTTATTTTCAGAGCAAAGATGGTAAGATTATAGACAGATTGTGTGGATCTAGAGTGATGATATAGTTTTAAAATAGCTCCCCTAGTGGTGAGAAATCACAATCCACCTCTCAATCAAACTTGTTCCCTGGA
Source organism: Danionella cerebrum (assembly GCA_007224835.1). Taxonomy (NCBI): domain Eukaryota; kingdom Metazoa; phylum Chordata; class Actinopteri; order Cypriniformes; family Danionidae; genus Danionella; species Danionella cerebrum. The sequence continues at coordinate 249,824 of SRMA01025159.1, forward strand.
CTTCCTCAATATTTTGCACTGACCTCAAACTGATGTTTGAAGAAAACGACGTTCTGAGGGTTCTTTGGTCTGATTAGCTTTAGCACGAGTATTTGAGAGTAATTTTGAAGATGGGGGTTGCAGTGATGTTTTGCTGGACTGCAGGGTTGGCATCACTTTGCTGCCTTATCAGTCTCTCCTCGACTGTCGGTAGCTCGCTGAAAGCTGGTTGCCAAGTAATCATTGATGGTTGCTTTGTTTCCAAGGGTCGGTGCTAAAGGGATTGCACATTACTCGAGTACATTGATTTAGCAGCGGCGATACTGAGAGAAACAGGAAGAAGTTAACAGACAGATCATTTAGAGGCTTGAAGGGAGAAAAATGAACTGTATTGTAGTGTATACTCATAACCTTGTCAATGGAAATACTAATAAAATTACATATAAAAGTACTATAAATATAAATATATTTAGATTTTGTAGGAACACATCATTAGAACTCCGGCCTCTATTTAATGTGACGAGAGAAACAGAAAGACCCGTTCGTTCTGACCCCCATTGATCCTTTCCAAACCTGGAAGCTTCACCTCACACCTCAGTGCAGAGTTTTTTTAAAGCAGACGCGTGCTGGTCTTCCCCGTGTGAGAGCAGCCTTTGACCAGGGGCATGTTGTGTGTCCATCTGCGAGGCTTGTGGTTAATGTGTGCTGGTGTTCAGGACACCCCTGAGAGAACAGACCAGAAGCCCCCATCTGTGTGTGCAATGGCATTCTGTGACATTAGGGACTGCGATCACATTTGGATTCACTCTCTGCTTCCCATTTGTACATCTGTGCAGAAGAAACCCAAGCACCAGGGTTATCATCAAACACAAGACTGCTGACAACTCAAGGCAGTTCATCAGGTTCTGCCTTTGTCAGATCGATGCGACCCTCAGCAGATCTACCACCTTCGATCATAATATCTACTGTGAGACCAAGACATGTTTTAACTGCTGAACCCGAGAAGTACAGATGGAGAAGGTTCTGTCTGCTGATGTAAATGAGAAAGTCACAGTATTGTAATCTAAATATTGTCGAATTGAACATTATTGTTTTAGTGGAATCATTTGTTGAGATTTAGAGGGGAGTATCATCAGCAGAGCAGTGAACATTTATGAGAATATAGATAGAGAATAGTGTTGGGCCAAAGACCGATCCTTGGGGCACTCCATATTTCACAGCGGTTGTATACGATGATTCCCCATTACGGTTTACAAACAGATAGATATGAGTCAAAGCGTCTCAGAGCTGGACACAGGATACCGGTCTAGATCTCTTGTCTCTCTAGCAGAATGTTGGGGTCAATTCTGTCAAATGCAGCAAAGCAAAGAGGGAGATTTTCCCTTGGTCAGATGCAATAAGAAAGTCATTTACCTAAAGCAGTCTCTGTGCTGTGGTGCACATGGATTCTTCTTCAGAAAGGAGCTTAGCTGAGCCATCACTGCTTTCTCTAGTATTTTAGACATATTTTAGGTGAGCTTAGAAATCTCAATTCTTATTTTTTGTATAAAACTGAGATTAGTAAAGATTTGGTTGACTAGCTGGGTTCAACTAACATTTCATTTAAACCATTAGTAGATGCTAGCAAGTGTTTAGATTTCATTTGCACGAGAAGCTTGGTGTATTCTGAGCTTTCATTAAGAGCCTGGCTCGAGTCTTTCAGTGTGAAACTCTCCACTCAGGCTTCTTTACTCATCTTTCTTTCACTGCCTTTCTGCATCTACCAACTAAAATTATGTTCAAAAGAAGAAACACACCGCATCCGCATTTGTTTGAGATTCATTTTGTTTGTCAAAGCAAGTAACTAGGCTTCGCTTTGAGCTTTGGTAGTCAGTGAAGCACAGCTGGGCCTCTAGAGGGAGCTCTGTTCATGAAATGAAAGCTTCACTCAGTACTAAACAGTCAATCTCTTTCGAGCTTGGACTCGAGGTACCTGAACTGACTGCACTGCAGCCGAACACAATGGTTTGCCAACCACTTTCATCTCTGGACAGGCTGGCAATGTTTGAAAAGGTGAAAAAAAGTTAATTATAACTTAAATATTTTGAGCACGAATTAATCAAACAAAATAAACGCACACACTATGGAATGCCAACATTGTGTAAATGTAAATCGGATGCATTGAAACAACTATACAGGAAATGCATTCAGACATTGAGTTTAGAGAATCAATGCTGTTTATCAAGAACCCAAACTTCCTTCAAGCTTACGCTCTCAAAACCCGAGCTGAGCGTGTTATATACAGCCTGGCCAAAATAAAAGGTCACACACTTTAATACTTTGTTGAACCACATTAAGCTTTGATTATGACACTCGTTTGCTGTGATATTGTTTTGAGAAGCCTCTGCGGCGTCACAATTTTTATTTCTATCCAGGATTGCATCCATTTTTCAGATCTTGCATTGATGATGATGATGATGATGATGAAGATGAGGATGATGAAGATGATGATGATTGTCTCTGATGGCTGTGCAGATTGCCATCTTGGAATCTTAGGGAGGAAAAACCCCATTGGTGGAATCAACGGGTCATTCAGGAAGTCAGCTGATCTCATTCTTTGAGCACTTCCTGTTGCTAAACCTAGACCTGAGCAACTACAGCACCCCCAGAGCACAGCACTGCCCTCACAGGCTTATACAGTAGGCAGTAGGTTTATCACTTCATCTTGTTCCCCTGATGCGCTCTGGAACAGGGTCGGTGTGCACTCATCAGATCACATGACCTCCTTCCATTGCTTTTCTTTTCGCTCATTCAGGAATTAATTGAAGACGACGAGTCCTCACTGTCATTCCAGTTTTAAAAATGCGTCGGAGAGTTCTTACTTTTAAACATTTGTGCATCTCAGATGTTTTTGCGGCTTATGCTAATGATCTGACCCTTCTCAAACAAACAAACAAACAAACAAACAAACAAACAAACATCTTTTCGTCTTTCACATGGTTGTTTACTTGCCAGCTGAAAGATAATCCCCCGTGCAGAAGTCATCCAATAGGAGGCTCGGACCTAACTGCTTCGTTAAATCCAGGTGGTGACTCTTTTTTTTGGCCAGGCTAGGGTTTATTGTCTCTCTGTAAATGGTTGTATACCATGTGAAATGTGTCAGGATAAGCTTCCAGGGCAGTGAAGGAGGGGTGAACACTGGCAAACAAACCAATTAGTGTGGGACCAATTTGCAAATGTAAAAATTGCTCTAAGTGCTCGTGCACTTTGTTTCAATGACATGTGTGATCACATGAGGTCTGTTTGGCTGGGTTAATTGTAAAGCCCAGCTGTGGAGGTGGTGGACAGATTGAGGGTGGGCTGTCTGGTTGAGACCAAATAGCTCTAGATCACAGACAGCAGTGGGCTAATTGTTTTGGTGAGAAATGAAGCTTGCAGTAGTGCATTAGTCACAGGCTAGACTGCTCCACCTGGTCAGAGTGGATGCGAGAGACTGATGGGTCAGGAATGTTGCATTGCTGCTCTCAGATGGAACATCTACAGACGGTGGATGATTTCTGCACGTCCACTCTTTGTCTCCTGCACCCTTTTCAAGACTCATGCTTTCTCAATATCATTCTGTATTTGCTTCTTCGAAGCTCCTGTTGTAGTGGAGAAAGACTTTGGAAGTTTTTATAATGTAATATTTGCTTTAGTGGAACGGATGCAGTGATGAAATGTGATGGAAGGGTTGTTCCACATGAAGCCTGTTCTTTTGTACTTCCTGAGAAGGTTAAATCAAGGTGCTGTGAGACATTGCTGGAAGAGTTAGAAAGATTTCTCGGCTCAATACTCAAACATCAAAGAGGTCCTGAATACGAACTTTGTCACATGAATATTCATTCGAGTAATGTGAGAAAACATCCCAAACTAAAACACTAAATTGAGGATGGAGAATTTTCCACTAGCTGAAACGTTACCACAACCAGCCCTGCAGCAAACCGAATGGCAAGAGAGAACCAGAAAGCCAAACGTAGAAATGTTTGCCCTGTTTTTATTTTCAGTCTTTCTGTACCCTTTGTAAGGTGTCCTTGGGTGACTAGAAAGATATCAGTAAATGAAGGGCCTGTACCATGAACGTAGATGAACAAACTCAGAGTTACAGGATTAGTTTTGGGTTGACAAATCCAAACCGATGCAATCAGGCATTATTGGTACCATGATGAAGCTCATCAGCTTTCTTTGTTAACCCAGGCTTTGATCCTTAAGCATGATTACTTGAGGCGCGCACATGCACGTAAAAGAGTGACGTGCCACCGAACAACCAATTGTGTTCGACATGGAGAGAGGGAGGTCCTTACATTTCTCCGCTGAGGAGCAAACTATTATAATGCAGAAATACAATGAATTTAAGCACTTTTACAAGCGCGCAGTAATACCGTGTCTGCTGCCAAAGCGAGAGAAGACTGTTGGAGAAAGATTGCGGATAGCGTTAATGCGTAAATTAAATACATATTTTATACATCAAGGTCTAATTATGTATATGTAACGTTAGTTTATGTATTTGCACGCCCGTAAAAATTATGCTAACACTTTACAATAACTGTGTAATTGTTAAAAGCATTCGACCGGACAAATGAAGAATGATCACTAAAGTTGTAGTGTTACTAACTACTTTTCAATTACTGGATTTCAATATGCTTTCACTACTGGACTACTGTTAACAGTTAAAATAATTTTAAATTATTTTTTAAATCTGTATCTTTCATACAAGTAACTATCAGGGAAGGCAATGGGATCTTGTCTGTCCCTAAAAACTCTTTCTCTGCAAAGCGCTCTTCGAACATTTTGCGCGGAAATGTCCACGGGATTTCTCAGAAAAGGACAAGCCATTGCAACAGACACTAGAAATTAGTTGCATCACTTAAATGTTATCTACTGATTGGTCAAATTTCGTTTTGAGATCTCGAATCCAGAACTTAACCTGCCCCGGAGCAGGTTAGGCGTGCAGCGCAAGTTACCATGGCAATGAACACCAACTGAAGCAAAGTTTCTTTCATGGTACCTAAAACCCAGCATTGGTGCAAACTAATCCTAAACTTACCTGGCTAGCCAGCTAATCCGGCTTCATGGTACAGGCCCGAAATGTATCATTATAAAAAAAAAAAAAAAACTTCTTTACAATGCATCTCCACGTCATGTGACTCCACGAGGGTTTGAGCTAAAGGAGATTTCACTTCCTCTATCACAGAAAAGCTAAAGATTAGTTTGAACGGTTGAGTAAAACTTTAAGGCAAAGGCCAGATACTGAGAGCACTTTCACATTTGAAATGTTTCTGCCATGTTGAAATAAATGAAACGGCACGAAAGCATGCGCTTTTGAAACAATGGCAACCATGAAGAGCATGTTACAAAACGGTCGTCCAGAATAAAATGTTTCCTTTTCCCACCGACCCTGCCGTACACTCTCCTAACGTGTGACGGTCTGCAGTCTGTGATAAGAAAAGCATTGACCTTGTACTGCGCTCTCGTTTACTGAGTGCATTCGGTAGAAACAGTGCTGCAGGACTCTCGCTGTTTGTGCAGGATTCTGATTGAGAGTCTATCTGTGAGCGTGTGTGAAATGAAGCAGCATGGCTTGGTGCGGCTGAGATTATGATGTGTCTGCTGGGAAGGGGAATGGAGGCAGCAGGATATAACGGGACAGGCTCGGGCGGCAAAATGGCATGTGTGACAGAGATGGATGAGCTCACACCCAGCATCAGAGTCACGTTTAAAAGGCTCGTCAGGCGGAGCAGCGTTTAACTGTCTCCCACCTGCAGGCCACAGGCAACCATCAGCAGACTAAGAGTCACGCCACCCTTTAACCAAGATGCTCATCAATCCTGACATCAGCTTCAGAGCCAGACCGTCCCAGGCTCGGTTGAGATTTGGATTTAAAAAACTGGGGATGGCTGCAGACATGTTTCGAATGTTATTCCGATGCCACTGTTTGCACTTGGAAACCCATCTTGCCTCCACCGATGCAAAACCAGCCAGCTGTCCCTCAAAACTGCAGGTAGTTCTAAAAGCAAATCTACACCACAGTGTGTTTCATTTGAGACATGAACAAGTCCAGACTAGTAAGGGTTAAGTGTACTTTTAACATTTACTGCAGCTTGTTTTGCACATGCAGCACCAGTCACGGAGAGGCATCTCGGCCTTCTTTTCACACATTCCAAAAAAATTAAATCCAAAAGTAACGCAGACATTACAGGAACAAAATGCAAGCAGACATTAGAACACAGCGTTCAGCCACGTCTCCATTTGTCCTTGCTAAAATAACTCCATAAAATATTCAAATTGAAATCTCGAGCAGGCTCCGCGCCGTCAGTGATTTCTTCTTTGTTTACAGAGAATCTCGCAGCTGTTGGTGGAGCTTCAGTGGATTCAGTTTATTTCATTTGTAGCTAATGCTGCCGCAGACAGAGCAGCTTGAGCATGAGCAGAGGGAACGAAAGATCCACCTGAGAGAAAAAAACACCTCAAAGTTTTTTTACGTTCAGTCAGAAACATGAGTGTGTGTCGTTTCTTTCTTTCTTTAGCACAGAACTCTGTCAGCTCTCTGTCAACTCTGAGTCTCCGAGGGCAGGACTGCTCTGCAACAGCATGATATCAGGGCATTTACTGGTTTCAATGGTTGTCGTTGAGAGACAGAATGTTTCTTGTACTGAGCTGAAGCTAGTTTTGTAGTTAAAGAGAGAAAAAGAAAAGGGTCTCTGTTCCAGCAGCACCACATCCATCGACCCGTCAGTGGCTGACCAGAGGAGGTGCTTAAATAGGAAGTGCTGGGTGCTCAAACTGCTGCTGATTGGTTGCTTGGGAGGGTCTGCTGATTGGATTCAGGTGCTTCAAGTACAGGAAGTGGATTCCTAGTGGAAGTGGTTACTCATTTCTTTCCACTGAATTTTATTATTTAAACGGCATATGAAGTCATAAAATCGACAAGTATTTAATAAAAAAATACATTACGATTATCTCATTAAAAGGATATATTAAATGGTAAAAGCTAATAATATCTCAAAAAAATGTCATTTTATGATGTAAAAACGACAATTATCTTGCAAAGGCCACATATCTCGTAAAAATGGACATAGTTTCCTGTAAAAATGACATGTTATCTCGTAAAAATGACAATTATCTCATAAAAAGGATATATTCAATTGTTGAATCTAAAATTATCGAATAAAAATGCAATTTTTATCATAAAAACACACAATTATGTCATAAAAGCAATATATCTCTTGAAATTACATTAAATTTTACATTTAAAAATGTTATTTCAAAAATTAAAATTACCTTATAAAAACCAAATTTCTTTCATAGAAATGACATATTTTCGTGTTAAAACAAAAATATCTCATAAAAACTTCATATTAGCTTGGAGAAACTGAAACTATCTCATGAAAATGACATTTTGTCTTTTAAAAACAACATTAATCTTATAAAAAAAACAACAACAACAACAACACAATTATCTCATAAAATTGAGTTTGTGTGAGATCCCTGCTGCTCTCTAAGGCGTTTCTGGTGAAACTCCATCACAAATGATTTCCTAAAATACGTTGAGGCAAGTGCTTTCGTAGCACATTTCGAATAAAAAGCTGACATGAGATTTAAAACAAGAGCAAGTTATAAAACATTTACAGTGATTGAAATATTGAAAAGTACAGGAGCGCTTCTACTGCTCAGGTACAGTAGAGTTCTGTCAGTGAAAGCACTTTGTTTTTAATCAAATGCAGTGTAGTAAACATTACTATTTTAACCGAAGCTCTTGAAGAAACCAGTGCTCCCAGTGCTCCCAGGGAACAACACACACCTTACACAATTTAATCTAAATAAAATAATCATTGATTATATGACTCTGATTCTAATAAAGAAGACATCTCTTGTTTCTAGTATCTTATATAGGAGCGGGATCGTCAATTCTGCCAATCAATCCAATTCCTTCTCAAATCTCTTATCAATTTCTGAGCGGTTCATTCAATGGTGAAACAAGTTCTTCAAAGCACAAGATATCACCCCCTCCTTAAATTGTCACATTGACTCATGGGTAATGAAGTCTAACAAAGCCACATAATATTCGACAACCCAACGTATCCCGACATATTCCTTATTTCTGAAAAAAAAACAATGCTTATGTTTCTAAGAGAGGACCCCTGAATCCCATCTTCCTCCCCGCCAAGACACGTGTTTTGAGCGCAGCAGGTCGGAACATCAGGAAGTCCCAGAGCAGAGTTCTGCTTTCTGGTTCCCTGGAGAGACATCACCACAACAGAATGCTTGCTGCATTTATATTTCGGGGGGAAAAAAACAGGTCGAAATCATTGGGAAGAGAGAGTCAACGACTGAACGAAGGCCTTCATGATGCAGATGGTTCACAGGAATGTCTGATCACCAGCGCATGGACTGAACATCAAACCTTTATATCTTTTGATTATGTCCACAATAAGATTATAAACTATCTGAAGATGTACGTCGTGAACCTGAATAAAGTCCACAGCAGATCTGTGCGACCCTTTAACAAAGAGACAGCGACCGGCACATGCTCCCGATGATGTCACTGCAGCGACCGGCGCATGCTCCCAATGATGTCACTGCAGCGACCGGCGCATGCTCCCGATGATGTCACTGCAGCGACCGGTGCATGCTCTCGATGATGTCACTGCAGCGACCGGTGCATGCTCTCGATGATGTCACTGCAGTGACAGGTGCATGCTCTCGATGATGTCACTGCAGTGACAGGTGCGACCGGCGACATCATTGGAAGACAGGGAAGTAGCCTGCTCCATGAACTGAAATGACATATTGAGCTGAAGTGTATTTGTTTCTTCGAGTGAATGTGATTCTAGTCACTTCTGAAACTTCTTTACCTTGCGCTCTAAGTAATATTTAACAGAAGACAAAATTTCTTTCACTCACATTTTAACCGAGAAAGATGATAAAATAATCTTTTACTCTCCATCACTTTGAGTAAAATGTGATTCAATAAAAAAATAAACACTGCCCCTTAGTGGGGGGATGGTATTAAATGTTATGGTTTCTGATCTCAAAATAATTTTTTTTCCAATGATGGTTTGTTACATAATTTCTGTAGTTTCAGTAGTTCAAAATAGTGTTTAAGAATATTGTAGACAGAATATCGAGGTACTGTATGTATTTACAACCTTCTGAAGCTGATGTGAATTTAAGAGCGGTATCCAAATATTCGGAGCTCCACCAGCAGCTAAAAGAAAGCAGTGTGCTGGAAGGCCGAGCTAGTAAAGTGTGATGGGATCAGCTTTCTACATGAGCGCGTATCCGGAAATCTGAGTTCAGTGTGGCGAGAGCAGCTGCAGGGAAATCTCGAAAGAGCCGCTCTGTTTATTTCTGTTTATCCAGGTCTGCTTCCTCAGATTAATCTCCAATAACAGCTGTGTTATATATTGTCTGTGCTGCTATTAATGGCATTGTGTAATTACTTTATGCCTAATCATACGACTTCGACAGGAACGCAAATGAACCTCCTTTGGGCGCTCATTAGACGGCTTTCAGCGGCTACGCATCACAACAACTTAACCACAGTTGTCTGGTTTCCTCAGCACCATCAAGCTGTTGATTCTTGCTGCTCTGAGAGGCTCCACTCCGCAGCATTGCACCACGCAAAGGCTCAGATGACGTCTGGAACAAAACATACGATCTGACGAATAGCTAATTACGGCACATTTACATTTCATTTTGACAGAGGCTTATTACTAAAGTGACTTAGATTTTAATTAAGGAACACATTTGAACAGTTCTTTATTTTACTGGGAACCAAGCCCACAACCAGATTTATACTGGAGGAGGAAGTAATCAAT
>SRMA01025160.1:0-34297 GCA_007224835.1 Danionella cerebrum
CTTATATAGATAGGTGTGTGACTTTCATAAACAAGTTCAATCAATATAATCAAGCAAACCTGGACTCAAAAGAAGGCGTAGGGCCATATAAAGGGGTTAAGGGTAATCCGGGGTATTCATTAAAAGATGTTTCACATTGCACATTCCTTAACCCTGGAGTAACATTCTTATTTGCATATTTTGGGTGTAACTGTAACTGGTTGGATAAACAACAGGCAACTCGCCATTCCAGTTATCAGTTTAAAAACACAGAGTAGGTCATAAGCTGTTTAAGTCTCATGAGATGCACGAATGCAAAAACAAAGTATATGACATTTTGTTTTATTTCTCTTAACTTTCGAGAGACTAGTGTTTAGCTGTAAAGTAGCGTAAGTGTTTAAAGTCTTTAAAGAAATTAAGGGTCACTACCAGAAGTTATTACTAGTGATGGCACTTCATTGTAAACGGTTTCATTGTAAATGACACATTCAGTGCTGAGATTGGATTGGGCATTTTCTAATGTTTAGCTGTAATCCTCTCTGATTTCTCATTGGCTGTCTGTTGTCAAGCGTAGAACCCCAGTGGGTTTTAGATCTCCTAAACCTGGGGGTTCAGAACCCCTAAACCTGGGTTTTAGAACCCCAGTGCTAACATCGAATTGGAGGTGTGAATCTTTACTCTGGGTTAAAATGAAAGCTAATTACCGCAGTGTGAAAAGCCCTAACGATGATAAGAAGAGATGGGCAACACCCGAGTTAATTCAGTTTTTAAATAAATCTTTTTTTTTTGTTCATTTTTTAGTGATTCAATAAATTATCATCTCGTTCGCACCGCAATTTGCTGTTGACAAATTGGCACAGTGGACATATATAAATGGACATAAAGATGCATAAAAAACAATATATTATAGTCAGTACACATCCAATGGAGTCAGCACACTGTACTAGACCGCTGTAATTGTATAATGCATGATGGCTCACAAACCCCAAGAAATCAATAACAGACGGGAAATAGTTTATCCAGGCAGCTCTATTAACCTTGTACAAAATCTGCGAGAAAACTATCTGACATATTTGTGTTAATGAAAGTGTTTTTTTCAGTTCTATTTGTTTGGATGACTTGTACTAATTCATCATTTATCAATATGCATACAACAACAGTGCAAAATCTGGGCACAATAACCTTAGCCAAATGGGCTGTTGTGGTATTCACTCACGCTCCTCCAACATTGGTGGTAATTGTACAAAGGAGTGAAATGAAAGCAGACATCTTGATTATTAACAACTCAAATGAAATTGCATTTACCACACTGAAAATCAGAATGAATGAAATGGGTTGTAAAAGCAATTTAAAGTTACATCGGCCAGGCTGTGAGAACTGTGACATTTTAAAAAAACAGGCGCCGGGTTCCCAGCAAGATCCTAGCATCCTGGTACTATTCTCATTACATCTGAAAATCTTTTTCATCAAACACACAAAGCCAGAGTTCATCTTAAAATGAGTAGGAAAGCTGCATCGGTTAATGTTTTGTGTGAGACTAAATATGACACTGAAACATTTTGTGTTATACGATAAACAGTGAACATGCACAAATATGATTCAAATTCATAAATAATAAAAAATAACAGCCTTGCATACAGCAAAGTCTTTTGATTTTAATTTGGATCATTGTTTTTTGTTACTTGATCTTATTCTAAATGAAAATATTTTACCAAATATCAAGTTTCTTTATCATTCTTATGCAAATCAGTATGCAATAGATTAGCGTTACAGAGTGAATTGATTTCTATCGAGATTCTTCTCAATGAGTTTTGCCTCAAGGATTGTGTGTTGGGAATCTTATTGGATTGCAGGTATTTTAATTGCCACTAATAGCTTCAGCCTCATTACCATATTGAATATACATTTCTCATGTGGGATGTTCAGACCTGTGATTCCATGTTGGCATTTTCAACTATATTTAACCTATTCCCTTGGCTGCTACTCTCCTGTCGATGTTTGAGTTCATTGTACGATTGTGTTTGCGATTGTAGATCATTCATAATGGTAGCTCACTGACTTCTGTTAATTACAGATCATTTAAATGTGCTTCTTGTTTTACAGTACCACTCGGACAGGTCCATCATAAGGTTATTCATTTATTCATTGGTCTTCTATATTTCCTTGTAAATTAGGGTCACTCGGGTCTGTTCGTGCTTTGTTTAACCATACTCTAAATGCAGAAATACTCCACAAAGTTTAAACAGAAAATTAAATCCACACATATTTAACATTCACACATTAAGGGCTCAGGCTACTTTTAAGTTGATGAAAAAAAATCAACGGTTGTTTCTGGGCTGTAAGTTGACACTGGAGAGCAGTAGTGGGCAGTAACGAAGTAAATGTAATTACTGTACTTAAGTAGCTTTTTTAAAATATCTGTACTTTACTCAAGTATTTCAATTTAAGGAGACTTTTTACATTAACTTCACTACATTTTAGAGTCAAATATCTTACTTTTTACTTAACTACATTTTGCTAACTCCACTAATCAGGGTACAGCGTGTGCTCTGTTTTGAATTGTTTTGGTTGCCGCTTAGTGGTATCTACTTGGCTCGAATGCAGCTCAGTGTCAGTTCAACACATAGACTGTAAAAAAAAAGACACACACTCTCTAGTTGACGCCACACTGGGTGTTTTTATTAAAAACACAGTGCAAAAATAAAAAATTTAAATGGAGCCCCCCAGGTGCCCTCACCCCAATAGGTTGTGCTTTGCCATTGTGCTTTGCCATCCACATTGCCACGCGTGACTCATCGGCCTGATTGCACTTACCAGCTGTGCGTTATCAAGCTGTGCACATTAAAGCACCATGCAGGCAATGAACGGGGAGTCACATTGTTCAGCGCAGGAGAAGGCAGACCATTTCCCACTGCTGGGAGGAGCAACGGAGAACCCAAACATTTGTAATATGACCCCAAATACATTCATGAAAAAGTATGTTTTTACCTATCAGGTCTCCAGTCCTTAATCTCACAGAAAATCTTATAAGGGGTAAGATGACACAGAGTTAGCCGCCAAACTTGAATTACTTGTAGGAGTGGTTCAATATCACTACTGAGATGTGTGCAATCCTGCTAGCCGTCTGCAAGAAACATCTTGCTTACCATTGAGCGTCAACACTCATTCATTCATTTTCTTACCAGCTTGTTTCTTTCGGGGTCACGGGGGTATGCTGGTGCCTATCTCCAAAACATTTCAGGCGAGAGGCAGGGGTACACCATGGACGGGTCGCCAGTCCATCACTGGGCAACACACACAATCGACCATACTTTCACCGCTAAAGGGGAATTTAGATTATTCAATTAACCTGATAGATGGTGAAACCGGAGTACCCGGAGGAAACCTACACAAGAAAGGGGAGAACATGCAAATTTCTTCCTGAAAGGTCACTGGCGAGCCTCAAACCAACAACCTTCTAACTTAAAGTCCACAGTTCTACCCACCATTCCATCCTTAAAAATGCCATGGCTGGAAAAGGAATCCAGATCTCCTGTGTGGCAGGCAAGAATTCTACCACCGAACCACCAATGCTCAATTCATACATATATATGCAAATCAGTTCTATAATGTTTTTTTTATTTTATTTTTTAAATGGCTTAGTATATATATCACCAACAATTGGTAAAACCAGCAGAGAAGTGAAATCTGTTTGGAAGCCTCATATGAAATTCTAAGCTTTAATTTATCAGGATTAATAGTGTGCAAGGGATCATCCCCTCAGAGAGAGATGGATCCTCGTCCTGTCAGGCTCTTCCTCAACAGACACAAAATCATTTTAGACTCTTTGGATTATCACCAGCTGAAGGACTGCACCCCCCACATACAGGCTCACACACAAAATAAACAGATAGTGGAAGAAATAGGAAACTCATTCAAGGTGTGATTTTCCACTTTTAGTGTAACCTCTAACATTAGCTCAGTCAAAATCACTTTGAGTCTCACTGTGTTTTTAACTGTAATTTTCTACCATCCAGGGGAACGTACACACAGCCACACGCATGGTAATGTATTAGGATCCCGTGCGTATTTGATAGCTCAGGCTGTCAGCCAGATTGCAAACTGCAGCTTTCACTATCTGTGAGCAGGTGAAGCGTCTCCAACAGCCGATAACAGGTGAGAGAGAGAGAGAAAGCAAGAGAGAGATATATCTGGAGGAAATGTTTAAGAGGCAAACACTGAGGCAGTTTGCTGGATAAACTCTTTCTTGAAGTTTGGTGAGAGGCCTATGGCCTGGGTTACATCTATAGATCACAAGCTTCCTTGTACCTCTACAAGAAAAGCTTTATGTTTCTCGCTCTAACTGCTTTAGATTTTCAAATATATCAAGTTCTTTAAAGAGACAGTTCCCAAATGTTTAAAAAAGTCTTGATTGATGTGAAACCCATTTTTTTCTATTCAGTGAAAATATAGGAATGGCGTAGGAATTTGTGCTTTGCATTCAACCCATCCATGCGCAACCACACAGCAGTTGACTAACCTGCTGTGACCCTGGGAAGCAGTGGGGGAACTTGCTCAAGGGCATCACAGTGGAGGTTGTCATAGGTGGACTAGAGTGAGGTTTGATCACTCACCCCACTTTCAACATTTACTGGAGCTGGGGAACAACCTTCTGATCATCATTCAATCACCCAAAACTGAGCAAAAAAAAAGATCCTAAACCAAAGTGTTGGGAAGTGAATACAGTGAATTCAATTTCCCCTTCTTGTCCTCGTCAGTGTTGGGGATTTAGCCTGAAGAAGGAATTTAACATGGGTAAAATGAAACAATAAAAGCCCTCAAAGCTAATATTCTACCCCACAAATTTCCAAGCGGATAACACCAAACTGAATGGGCATGATCAATAATATATTTGAGTATTCCTTTATAGTTTTATTTTGTGTTCATCTAACTATTCTGCATACAATCACACATAACAATCATACAGTCACTGTTCCTGCATTATTTTATGTCTCGTTCGAGTATAAGACGTATGGGTGTTCTGAGCTGAACAGTTTGATATTTTCTGACTGATCTCTGTGAAGTCAGAAAGGAATAAGCAAGTCTTTTCATCCACTGAGTTTTGTGCATCTCTTTTTCAGCTCTTCTGTTTCCCTTAGGCCAGCTCTCTTCAAATGACACCATGCTAGTTATTTTGTTACTTCCTTTGGTGCCAGATGCAGGAGTTTTCTTTCAACTACATAGTGCAACTCTCATAGAAATCTTCAGAGATGCCTTCAATGGGTTGCTTACTGTCAGTTGGATCTATACAGGGGTCAGTGAAGAGGAACTGGGTGGGAATTTTCTTTTGTGGGAAAAATCTCAAGTGTTGACCAACACAACAACTTTTTTCAAAAGATGGAGTTAAATCATTAAGACTTAACTTTACTTGATCAATTTAATTTTGAAACACATGTTTTGAAACAAATTAACTGTCTAGCATAATTGAGAAATAAAAAGTAAAAAAACGTTGTACGTAGGTAGGTAGGTACATCAATGGACTGCACAGATAGATCTACAAATGGACCAAATAGAGCTTTTTTATTTCTGTATCGATTACCTACACAAACATGAATAATGAAGAAATTAATGGATGGTCAAAATGATAAGTCACTAAAATAAATAACGAAAACAAAACTAGATAGAGATGCCCTAAGCGTCATGGATAACATACTCAAGAATTGCCAAGATAGTAATGATTGCCATTCTTTTCCATTCAGAACATGTAGAATAATTCATGAATTGGTGATGTGACAAACAAACTAAAGACTTGAAGATTAAAAGAAATTTACATATGGACAAATAAGCATATAAATTATGTGAAGTCTCAAAAAAGTTATTAATTGATATTATTTGTAGTCCAGACTGCAAACAATGCAAAACTGTATGGCAAAATAATTCCATGTATTTAGGTCAGTATATGGCGTTTTTCAACACCCGTGACCTGGTTATACCCACAGGTCTAAAGTGGTGAACCGCTGTGCTCCAGACAAGAACGCCAGTGGTTCATCTATGCTGGGGAGATGGAATGTGTCCTTTCAAGTTTTGGCATTAAGTTGTAGAGACTATCATCTTTTTTTTTTACCAAGACCATGGTAAAAATCGCATGGATCACTCTTGTCACAAGCAGCTGATAAATGTGTAACTTTCCTTGTTCTGACTCACAGGGTAGAACCCACCGGTACTGCTAGCAGACTCCTTTAACAAGGAGATCTCATGGCAGGGAATATCCATAATGCACACATCACTAGTGGAAAAATATGCACAATGGGAACTGAGAATGACAAAAAGAATGACAAACTATGCACCGAGTATGAGCTGCAGTAGACAAGTTTTTAAGAACACAAAATCAGCCATTTTTTATTTTTAAAAGAGGGAGGTTTGTTTAATCATTCATTCATTCCCCAACCCACATATTCTGGCACATTGGACGCCAGTCCATTGAAGTGCAATATTCATGCACACATTCACACCTAAGGGGAAACTTTACCAAACCACAAGTTTTTGGGATTGTGGGGGAACTGGAGTACCCAGAGGAAACCCACACTAGCACAGGTAGAACATGCAAACTCCTTGCAGGAAGGTAATTGCTGAGCCTCAAACCGACAACCTTCTAACTGGAAGGCCACAGTGCTAACCACTGCGCCACTGTGCCACGCTTTTTAAATCATAGTTTGTTAAAATAGTTTAAACCCATGTTGAAGGCGCTACAATGTGTGAATTGACGCTCATTGCGCCAAGGAATGCAAAAGTTCGCTGTGGAGGAGCTCGCAATAAAGTTGTGGGCAACTGAGCTCCTGCTG
Organism: Danionella cerebrum; assembly: GCA_007224835.1. Classification (NCBI taxonomy): domain Eukaryota; kingdom Metazoa; phylum Chordata; class Actinopteri; order Cypriniformes; family Danionidae; genus Danionella; species Danionella cerebrum. Next base: position 6,801 of record SRMA01025160.1, read on the forward strand.
TGAATAAGCCTGTACAAAACCATCATCCATCCTGATGATATATATAGTGGTACCTTGAGAAACAAAATTAATTCGTTCCTGGGTGGCGTACGTATCTCAAATTTTTCATATGTCGAAGCAAGTTTTACATGTAAAATACCTAATCTGTGCAATGGCTCTCAATATAAGTTGATACAAAAAAGAAAAACCAGAGAAAAATCAAAAAACCTAAATCTTCAAATCCCTAAATCTATGCATTGTTAATGTAATAAATGATAATAAAATAGAATAATACACATGCAAAATATGTAATACGTACACTAATGTGAAACCTTACCTCGCGAGTGAGGGGAAGTGTCGGAGGAGGTGGAACAGATGACAAAAAAACATTACGGCACTACGTATGAAAGTTAACTTTCTCAAGATATTTCACGAATTACAAACATCAACACAAAACCAAGCACACGTGTAGACAGTACCGAGCGTGTGGGGTCACTGGTTTCTCCTTTAACTTCAGCTACAGAACAGCACTTTCCACTTATTTCTTTTAGGACACTTTGACTAACTTTTGTTACAGCACATTAATAATAAACATTAGTAATCTATACATAATATTTTGCATGATTTAAAACTGATTTAAAGTGTTTTAAAGCATATCAGCCCCCTTTAGCACTGTCTGCAATGGGAGAATGGAGCGCCAGAACCCAGAAGCGCAGTGTGACGTCGCACTTTACAAGCGGTTTTTTCATATCTTGGGGAATTTTGTTTGTATCTTGAAGCAAAGTATTTCCAGAGAGACCTTTCGCATCTTGGATTTTTTTTGTAACTATACAGGTTCTACTGTATAGGATTTTACAATGGATCCTAAATAAGCTACCTACTTGAACCTTGAACAGGACTCTGTGACATTGAACCTGCGAAACACGGGAGAACAACACACAGTGTTTACATACCAGCACAAGTCCTGCACATTGCTTGGCTCCAAGGCATACAAATTGCTTGTCCTTTACCCATACACTGTAAAAAATGAACTGTACATTTTACTTTAAAAACCTGGCAGCTGTGGTTGCCAGAACTTAACCGTAATATACGGTAGCAAAGTTGGCACTGTAAATTTTATGGATTTTTTAAAACTATAACTGTCTCATTAACATATTTTTGTGGGTATAAAAACAGTTTATTACTGTAGAATTCAGGGATTAATATTTTATACAGCTCAGAACTGTCTATTTTAAGGTTTGTGTTGTAATAATAGCTGTAGTTTAACGGTAGGCTGCTGTTGCCATTTTTTATTTTTTTGTCAAATGTACAGTAGGAATTAGTTTTACAGGATTGTACTGTAAATTTCCCATCCCATTTCCCATACTGTTCTCAAGTTTTTTTATGGTTGATAGCCGTCTAGATGCATGTGACACATTTTAGAAAACTGAAAATCATGTCTTTTTTATTAAAGAAAATCTGTTACTTTCACAACAATAAACTGTATTTTCAATAATTTTAACTTTTAAATTTAAGGTCTTACTCTGTAAAACTTATTTTTAATAAATAAAAGATTATCACATGTTTTGTGAAATAATGTCTTTTTCTGTAGCATGTATATGGTCTTTTGCTGTTAAATGTGATATTTAACAGTGTATATATAGATAAAAAGAGTGGGTATGGATTGATCCTTTCTTGCCCAATCTGGTCAAGTGAATCTTCCAGGTGCAGTACAGCATACAGAGTACAATGCTGACCTTTTCTTTACATACACTACATTTTACTATCATATTGTATACATTTTAATCTTCAGCCTTCACTTTATGGGTTAGGCACCACAAACACAAACACTACTCTATATTGAGTTATATTGCTGCTATACAGCACCCACAGTGATTGGGGTGATTTTGGGTTGCGTGTACGAATAATTAAAAAAATCATGACAACTGTACCCAATGTAGCAATCAGAATTATTGAAAGAACCATATAGAACAAGCCTGTTATAAATTGATCAAATTCAAGAAACAATGCTCTTTCAATGATGACACAAAGACAAAAGTGTGTGCGTGTGTGTGCATGTTATATTTTTAACTTTATGTCCCCCAGTGCAGTGTGACAGTGACAGATCGCTTCCCCCATTCAACACAGTCCATACGTTCTCATTCAATAACCAGCCTCCACCAATCAGCTGCTTTCTCAGTGGTCACATGGCCTGCACCATTAGGGGCTCAGAGCTACTATGAGACAAATTGCATCCCATTTATGAAAAAGTAATGATTCCTGCTGTGAGTGATGCACTTTATGAGCTCCACTGTGAAAAATAAATGCATCTATATTTTCATTTATTTCTTTTTTTCTCTGAACAATCTCAACAGTATTGTACATTCTGGTAAAGTCAATCCAATCCCAGTCAAAGAAGGGAGAGGAGAGAGATAAAAATATCTGTTTGATCAATAGTGCTACATTGTGAAAGTGGAGAGCTAATAATACGGGAGGATGTGGGATATTCCTCTTTGATATCTCTTGACACACAAATGTAAAGGCATCCTGCTTTCTAGATGGAATGATAGTGGAAAAAACATCACAGCAAGCATAACATTTTACATCAAATCTCATATTTCCTCTTTAATGAATAGCAGAACTCAAATAACAAGAGTTTTATTGAGATTTCTACTGATGAAAGATGTGTTCTCCACTTCTTTAAAACTGCAGAACTCTATACAAAGGCTTTATTAGAGTTTTTGGCTTCATTTGGTTTATTTCACAAATGTTTGGTGTTTTAAAAGCAAAAAGGCACCAGAACCAAAAGATGTAAACTTTTTTGCCTTCTTAAGCCAAATTTTACATTTGAAATAGTTCTATCAGATATTTACTTGTCTTTCAAAATAACAATTCTTGGAATATAATAGGGTGGGTACTGGTGCTGCCTCTGTTAGAAGATTGTTGGTTGTAGCCGGCCGAGGACCTTCCGGGGTTGACTTTGCAGATTGACTTCTTGAGGCAACTTGAGTGTTTCATGTGACCACCCTATGTGACCTGGAGATGCACCAACAGCACCACGTGACCAGAAAAATGAATAAAATGGCAAAAGAACATAATAAAATCATAGATGGATTGTTTGAGCTCAGCAAAAAAAAAAAAAAAAAACACCAGAAAAAGTCATGTGATCCTAAAAATGGATGGGTATGTTCAAAGCCATTTTCAGTTGATACTGTACTTCTGATAAAGAAGCATTGCCTCTAAGTGTTTGGGGCAGCTCTGAAATACAGAACAATGCCAGTTTTGTATTTGAAGGGTAAGCTACTTGTGTCTCATGACTATTGGAACAGCATCCGTTTGTTTGCAATCAATTTACAAAATCAACCAGTTCATTTACTTCCATTCCTGTGTGTTAGCTCTGCAGGGAGACGGGTTGGGGAACACTTAAACCTGGTTGGTTAGTAGGTGAGGACCGGGTGTTGAAGGGGTTTGAGGATTGAAGAATTTTGGTCTCCCATAAAAAAAAAGAATTATAGCATTATGCAAATATGCATGAAGTAATGTAACATAACTTTGAGGATGTACTGTATTAGATGAGAAAACAATCTCATCTAGAACATTTGTTTTTGTTGTTTTTTTATCATTATTTGGTCCTTTGAAAATTATACTAATCTTCATTCCTTCTTATAATCTGATCTCCTAGAGGACTGGAGCTCAGCTGTGTTCTCCTCTAGAGCAGAAAGAGGTAGATACCCCCAACAAACACACATCTCTTTGTATCTGTAGGTCCCTTCTGCACACATGAATATTTAATTACACTCACAGAATTACACACAGCTCCAAATGGAAGTGAGTGAGGGCTGAGCAGGAGCTCTGGGCTGAGCAGAGGGACACTAATATCTCTGGGTAAATAGTCATTAGCTCAACCAATCGTCTCTGAATCAATATTGAGCGAGGCGCCTGGGACCACATACATATCCACCCACACCCACGGGGGTTAGAAGGCACAGGTCACAAGCTGGATGAAGTCAGCAACTAGAGTTTAAGCCAGTTGAAATCAATATGCTCTATATATAGCACATATACGGGGAGTAAAAATATTGAAATGCTCCCCAATGATTGTAAATGGATAATGGAGTACTTGCACAAGGTGATGCTTATTAGTGATAGTCATGCAGAGTTTCCTATTTCTTTTTTTGTTGGGTGGTTGTTCCTTTTGTTTCATTACACGGTGAAAAAAGTGATCCAGAAATCATCCGAACAATGTCTGGCTTAATAAGTAAAAAACTGTTTATTACATACCTGCATGCCTTTATGCAGTAATTCATCTTGATTTGATAAAAAGATAAGCTTTCAGAAGCAAAAGCTCAATGGTTAGCAAAATCCGAACACTTCACAACTGCAAGATACTGCCATGTTTCCAGCAAGCACTTTCAGATGGAAGATTAGACATAACTTGCAATAGGTTGAAGAGATAAAAAAAGAGCTTTGTTGGTTCTTTTCCAATCATTTTAATTTTAAAAGAAAACAAATTACCTATTTAAAGAGACTGTTACATCGGTACCTACAAATTCCAATATGCTGTTAACAACCCTCCAAAGCACACACTGAAATTTTCACCAAATAAAATAAGCATACATAATTAGTCATAATCTTTAACAGTTTAATGTCTGAGATTAAAGCATTTTAAGAAGTTAAAATGAAAAAGAGCTCATTTGGAGCATGGCTGGTGAAGTAATCTTTGCAATGTTGCATGGATAAAATGTTGGATTTTAATTGGGCTGATTATGTCTGTGTGTTTAAGAAAAGAAAAAAAAAACTGCATTGATTTATATGGAAAGGGCAATCAAACTCACATGTATTCTAGTGTGTTTTATGTCTACGGGGTGTTGTTTGCCAAGATGACTCCAATCACCAGCAGAGCACATTGGTTCTTTAATCTGGTTGAGTTTGTCAATAAAAGCTTAATTACAGTTTAATGAGAGGTCTTAACATGGGTCAATGACAAGTCAATACCACGCACAATATTAACTCTCAACTAGAACAAAGCAGATTATGATGGAAAATAAGCAGAAAATAAATCTGGTGTGTTTTATAAATTAAAATAATGTGTCTGTTTCCAAGATGAGTATTTGGTCCAGCATAGCTGTAAGAACATGATGTGCTTTGGGTGCAATGGACTCAGGATTAAACCCAAATCTATTCAAAGTTCCAGGCTTCTCTTTCATTCTTTCAGGATTTAAATTTATCTTTCACCCTTCTTGGTCAGGAATAGTTAACAGCGATCTCCTGATCCCCAATCTATAATTGATTATTAATTCCGCGAAATATTCCTGTGTGAAGCACTGTTGATCTGATCTCTGTATCTTAGCTGATTATTTTGAAGAGGGGCACAGAGTACATGTTTTCAGACTGATAATTATTATTTTCATTTTGCCGTTGAGTAATCTGAAGAGTCGGAACAGTATATCGTGAGGTTATCATGAGATTAATATTAATTTTTATAGACGATTAGCTCAAAATCTCTGACAGTAAAACATGTGTGTGCAGAACTCTCGTTAGAGGCCTGTAACTACACTGTAGACACCAAATAACCCTCACTTTATTGTATTCATTTACCTGCTTTTAGATACACATTAATTGATTACCCCATTCCTAAAATGTTTTCCCACCTTTTATGGATATTCTCATACCTTGGTTTCCCCATGTCTAGTTTTCCTCTCTACATCTCTGTCTTTCGTTGCGCATTTCTGTACGCGCGTTTCCACACATGTGTTCTGTTTATGTTTGTAACCCCACATCTGTCTTTCTACACTCCATCCTTGTTCTAAAATTCTGCAGCTGTATATTGTTCCCGTTTCCAGCTTTCTTCGTTCAGTGTCTCTATCCCCCTCTCTATCGTTTCTCTCGGCGTGGGATTATACTGATCATACAGCTTCTTTGTGATCTTTCATGGTTATTTTTAATTTTTTTCTCTTATTTTGTGTTCCAGATTGATGTTGTGTTTTATTTAGCTTTTTTAGTTTTGTTGAGGTTTTGCCCTGTTATGGGTATTTTATGTCTGTTTTCTATATATTATATAGATTTATAGACCTCAAGTTATAGGACTGTTTTATGGGAATTTTGACCATTCTTTTAGAAGTGCAAGTCAGCTCAGGCATGCATTATGGATGACAAGGGCTGGCTCTCAGTCTTCAATCTACCTGATCTCAAAATGTTCAACTAGGCTGAGGTCAGGACTCTGTGAGTCAGTCAAGTTCTCTCACATGCATGTCTTTATGTACCTCACTGGACCGGAGCACATTCACATTTGAAGGAGCCATCCCTAAAATGTTGCCACAAGTTCAAGAGAATAGATTCCTGAAGCATTCACAGTTTTTGTTCTTGGAACTAAGGGGCCAAGTCTAGCTCTTGAAAAACAACCTTACACCATTATCCCCACTAAATCAAACTTGTTGGAATGTAGCCTGTCATGATGTTCATGGGAAGAAGGATAATAAATGGGGTATCTATAAACATTACATATTTACAACACTCCCAGAAATATGAAATCCCTTAAAATGAATAGTTAACAAGTGTTGAATTGTTGAAGCCTTCCACAGGAAGGTGTCAGGAACCCAAGAACCTATGGAGATCTTGAAGTGAAGTGGACAGCAGGGGTGGAGTTCAGCAATGTAAATTATGTGCCTATGGTGAAGCCCAAACGAGACACAGTAGGTACACAGAAATCCAGGATAGCCAGGAGCTGTCATGGGAGTCAGTGTGTGTGAACTGTAGGACTGACAACTGTGGAGGTGCATGGATGAACATTTTAACGGATGGAGCTGGCGCGGAAGAGTGTTCTGATTGGATGACTGATTCATTAGGTTGGTTAAATGCAGGTGTGTTGATCGCTGGCTGTGTCTCTTCTGGGGACACTGGCTCCCTGACATAGTCAGACAAGTATGATTCTCCTGACTCATTACCCACCCTAAACTTGACTGTTGAGCGCCAGGAAGAAAAGCATGATTGCTCACTCAAAAGAACACCTTTCCACTGCTTTACATCACGTAGCATGGCTACATGGATACGGTTTCTAAGCCATGGAAACATATTTCAGCTAATCTGAAGGACAATGAAGTTTGAAAATGAAAAGTTGACAGCAGAAAGTTTATATACCTAGTGCACCTCTGCCTCTGACCCCACTCTGACAATTTACTTGGCATATTACATTATGGTTGCATATAGAGTATGTAGCTCATTGTGCCAGTCTTTAAATTATTTTTTTCTTTTTGAATTAATTTTTGATTGCGAAGGAGCGAATCATGTCAGAGGGATTTATTCAGTGGTGCATGTGCAACACCCTTATGTTTTTTTTTCGAGTGTAGCCCACTCATGATTAATTTGTTTTAAGCTCATGCTGCATTGGTTAACATTATGGTCATGTGACAAAAGAACGAAAGGACAAAAAAAAATAAGGTTAATCAAATTGATTAAATCAATTCTCATCCCGACCTGGGCTGCACTTGATGAGATCAGAGAGAGGCCATGTTTTTAATGAAGGAGACTTGTCAGATTCAGAAGTGAGGTGAAACAGACTAAAGACCCAGGTAGGCTTATGTAAAGTACTTAAGTATGTATTTTTATCTTTTAGATTTATAGTTTTGTTTTATTTAAAGTGCATTTCACGTTTGGTTATATAGTGGATGTGTAACAAAAAATATTTTATTAGTATTCTGTGAAATTATCCGAACTTCCCTTTGAACTTCCCAACTATTTCAAACTTTGAGCTCATCACTCGCATTCTTAACCCTGACACCCATCACTAGTTGCATGGCTTCTTTTCCAAATAATTGCATAAAACCAATGCACAAACATATTTAACAATAATTCTACGCAGAATCGTTCAAAATGTAAAGTTAATTTGACTTAAAGTCCATTTTTTTCAAAGAAATTGCCACACTAAAAGGACATCTATGGTAAGCCCCCCCCCTCTATCTTTAGTACCACCTAAAAAAAGTACACAAAAGCACAAGGACAAGTGTTCACTGCATCGGTTTAATTACACACTGTTTTAAACAAATTAAAGATGCTTCTCAACTGGTTGGAAATTAAAAATCAATTTTTCAATCAATTAAGTGTACAGTTGCTAACACGGCTGGGCTTCGCTCTAAAGATGGAGAAGACAGAGGCCCACAGCGTTCCAGAATCACAATAATAGATGTTAATCACATTAAAATGCAATCACTGGTAGGTTAAACCAGGTGAAACTCAGTAGCACTTCTCTTACATGCAACACGCGCATCCAGATAACTTCAGTCTAGTTAACTCTGGTTCACTGACCTGCTGTTAACATAACCACTATCAGCAGTTTATGACCTGGACCTTTTCAGGAATTTCTCTGGCATATCTCATAAAGTCTCCCTCTGACCACTCATTAATGCCTTCTGGAAAACCTTTAGGGGGCGCAAGGTCTTTAGTTAATCATATAAAACAGGGGTGTGAATCATTCAAACAATGTGAATCATTCAATAAATCAACAAATGTTTGAGGGTTATTTTAATAATAGCTTAACTCAGTTTTTTTAAGGAATAAATGTAAAATAAAATAAATCGAAAATGGACAGAAAATGGAAAAAGAAATCATGAACCCTGCTATACTTTATTTAATATCACATGCATCACAAACTACTTATTCCTGCAAACACCACCAAATCACTGAAGGATATATTGTACATTTGCATAAGCTGTAAATAAAGAAGAAAATTAATAACACCAACAGATTTCTATTGCATTTCCTTCCCATCTTGAGACTTTTCCCCCCATATCTGCAGTGTCTATCAGATAACCATCTCAGGATTCAATCTAGAGTTAGTATAGGTCTGTTACATTGGCAAATATGTTCATTCAGAATGAGATATCAGCATTTAAACAAGATATAATCCTTATCTGTATACCCCCCGCCATAACCTAGCGCTCGTCTTTATATCTCAGTGTGGAGGGAGAGGCTAGACATTAATCAAATGCCTTTGACACAAACCTCCTCATTAATCATTCTGTGTGATGGGGACGAGAGACACAGAGAAAGAGAGGAAGAGAAAAGAATTTCATCCTCACAATAAATGCCAAAATGAGGAATGCAAAACAGTGTCGCCATCCAATACCAATTTTCAAAGCTGTATAATATGTAACACACACAATATGGCAGCAATACACATTTGACAAGGAATGTTTAACTTCATTTTTAAATGTAATAATAATAGTATTTTTAAATAATATCACGACTAAATAGCAATTTGGATATGTTTAAAACCACTGGCACATACAAGAGAAGGTATGTTGTGTGTAACATTTAAGTTTGCATCTTAGACTCATGCTAGTACCCAAAACTTCTCACACCATGTAAGATTTGAATCTAGTAAGATTTGGATCTTACTAGGCGCAAACCACAGGCAAAAATATAGGAACTGGTGCATTGAATATTAAAGTTTTTGAATTGTTTGAGGAAATTAGGTCATATGGACATCCAAACCAACAAACTCCACTCAAAAAGGTTCCAACATGCATTCCAGCAGCACTGCTCATTGTATTACTGAGTGGCACACAGCTGAAAATAGTATCAAAAAGTTAGTTAACACAAAATGATAAACATTTAAGGTGTTTTGAACCAAATCATTCCACTCTACAGCTTTTCTGAATAAACCTCACAGCTTTCTCACATCCTCAACTATCTCTCAGAGTGCCAGTATTCAAAGAAAATGTATGAATGTTTGTTTCATGTCACTGCAAATCACTGTCATGCTGAACATCCCTTAATGCAGCATATTAACAGAAAAAGAGCCTCATAAATGACATTTAAAATGCTATACAGGAGGAGTCTTGACTCCAAATAGATTACAGTGGTGTTTGACGTTAGCATGTTGTTCAGTTAACACCATTCTTAATCCTTTTTAAATGAAATCCATGGAAATACATACATTTAATGGATGAATGAGTCTATTTTTGAAAATAGCACACATCAGAAAAAACAGGGATATGAAAACGTGCTATACAAGTATCAATACAAATTCAGTCAACCTGTCACACTAGATGGAGGACAGAGATGGAGGTTGACTAAAATCTGTTTTGATGTTGATATCACTGTCTGGCCGAAAAAAGTCAGCACCCAGATTTAAGTGAGCAAATATGTACGAGCCTCTTAATGGATACTGCATGGGCGGTTATCTTACAGATGTAATGCAGCGATCAAAACTATGAAACAACTCCACTGACTTGTGGACATGTAACAATCCGAAAGCAGAAGTTCCCACCTACAATTTGTGATTTTGGATTCCGTTCTATAAGAAAGTTGGACCATCAATATCGGGTCACGATATATATATATATATATATATATATATATATATATATATATATATATATATATATATATATATATATATATATATATATATATATATATATATATATATATATATATATCTGGGGTTAGGTCAATCTTAACTGAAGAAAATGTCAAAACTACAATAAACCCCAAAAAATTAAAAATCGTTTTTTTTCTCCACAGATTTTTTTCTAAATACAGACTTTTTTTATACAGACTCTAAGATAATTTTGATCATAGATAGCTTTGTATTTGACAAAACTTATCAATATACAGTACAATAAACAAAAAAATTAAAATGGATTTTTGCTGTAGTGAAACTTTAGAACAGAAGACAACAAAATCAGGCAAAAATATACATATAAATATATTTATAAATATATAATCATATAAAATCCAAAACTAGTTACTATACAAGCTATTTACAGTGCAATATTGTACTGCAATCAAGAGCTGTGGTTGGACTTGTGAGTTCCTGATGCACTTAACATGCCTCACGCATGAAGAGACGGCATTTACCACTTAATCTGCACTTTCTTCGCCCTTGTGTGGCTTATTTTGAGCCTGATGACCCTCGCAGAGGGCAGAAGGCATGTTATGGGATGTTTTGGAGAGATTTTGATATCGATGGAGGGAGTCTAAGCCAAAAGTTTTTGCCATGGTAAAAGTCCCGGGAAGATGACTTCACGCCATGATTCATGGGGTATATTGGGGAATTTATCACTTTTACAATGTGATGAGGAAAATATCCTTCATCGGAAGTGCTGTTACCACCCACGGTGTAGCTTATAATGTTTTTATTGTGTTTTATAAACTTTTTATAGATTTTTTGCCATTTTTATGGATTTCTGCACGTCGCTCATGAAAAAAAAAACAGCTCTATGATGCATTTTTCATACTTCATATGTAAGTTTAACTCTTGTTTTATTTGCAAAAAGAATTATTGCTCTATCTTATGTTTATCTTATGTTTATCTAATGCTTAAAAATTTAAATGCAAATGGGATCGCCGGCACTCCGGTAGGATCAAATCATTAGCATTAATCAATTTTCAAAGGAAAATCTTGAATGATTGTGATTAGCAATGTTTTAAATGTTTGGAGAATAAAAGGCTATATTTAATAAGAGTAAGAGCACTAGACTCTTTAAAAGCCTTTCTAGCAAAAGACTTTGTACTAGACTACAATAATAAAACCTTTCTGTCCATTTGTCTTTAACACTCAGGTTGTCGTCATGTAGCAGTGGATTGGATTTCAACCTTTTTCTGATGTGTTAGATGCAGATCCAGAGAGCGGTCCAGACTTTGGTAAACCTTGCTTTATATCATTAACTAAAGACACCCTAAAGCATGGCGTTCATTAGATACTGTAGTCTGATCACTATTTTATTAGTTTCAATATCTGTGTCATAAGCTTAGCTGGGATCACATGGATCTTTTGGAAGCTCTCAGACTTAGCAACATGGAGAATTATACCTAGGAAAGGTCAAAGTTAGGGTTATCAATTTATTTCAAATTCATGTTTTAGATGGTGGTAAAAAGCAGGAAAGCTTGGACAGAACATAAAACTTCACTCAGAAACACTCCAGGGACTCAAGCTGCAGTCAGGAATGTTCTGGCCTAAGAGACATCATCGGCAACACTGCACTTCTGTACAAGACATTACTGATGCCAGTGTAAATACAATGCCAGCATTAGAATCTGTGTAAAATACCCAGTTAAATGATCAGGAATAAAACAATCACTTGTCACAGAGATGGTAACAAATCAGCTTTTTTGATGGTAACAAAAAGCTCTCTTTCTCGAACACTGCTTTGTATTTTAGGTCTTAAGTTGAAAACTGCTGACCGGTGAGAGGAAAGAGCTGCTTTTGCTCAGCCTCAAGGCAAAGAACATTTGATCCGGCCTCTGAGAATAAAGCCAACATATGGCCTCAGGGAAATGGCTCTATCATGGCAGCTTATGCATCTGCACAACATTAGCTGTTTTGGTAGGGGTTTTTTGGTTTTCAGTTCTAATAATAGTAATAAAAACTAAAAATGCATTTGTAAAAAAAAGTAAATGAAATAGTCTGGCTTTAATCAAATTAATATTCTGTAAGTCTACAGGTTTTCTGCAGATTTCTGTAGTTATGCCATGGATGACTTCATACTGTAAAAATTTCATCTTCCAATTAATGCAGGAAATGTGTGCGAGAGAGCTGAGAATTAGCTAGAAAATGAGATGGTGATATGGTGGAAGAGCGGGAGGAATAACATCAGCCGTGTCAGCTGAGAGAGAGAGAGAAAGATGGTTCCTGTGAATCTGCCGGCTGACTTGTGCCAGTTGAAATGTTGAAGCTGTGCTTGTCACTGAGCAACAATGGCTCCTGAGAAGAGAGATAGAGCTAGGAAGGAGGTGAAAGGGATGAACGAGTGGTGGAACAGACTTTGGAAGAATAGGGAGACAGCATGTGACAAGCTTTCAGGAGGCCTGGGGCAGGTGCATACTGCCAGAACACACAGAGAGACACACACATTGCCACCTCTTTTGCCTAAAGTACCCAGAAAATTCTCTCATTGGACAAGTTTGAATGTTCTATTTTCTGGCAATTCAAGTTCCAATAATGATATACTTCAGTTGCCATTCAGAAAATAATGCCATTCATCATCCTGTTGTGAACTGTAATATGAATCATTTTACATTTACTTATTTATTAAATTATTTGTAATATTATTTTGAATTTCAGGATTGAAAAGGATCATTTAAGTGATCATTTATTGCTTAAACAATCATTCCTGGGAGTAGCATGACTATCAAGAAAACCGATTATAATAAATGTACAGTAGCATGAAGGACAAGATCACATGCAGACAAATCTGACCGAACGAGTGGTGCCAATGAAAAAGAGTTTGGTTCTGCTAACTTTTTTTTGCTAGAAGAACGACCGATGAAAACTGTTTCTTTTGATGATGTAAGTAGGAAGTAAAAGAGCCGCTCGATGGCGCTCATTACACATTTTCATAACAACTGCGCACAGGAAACAAGAAGAAGAAGAACAGGAAGAAGAAGAAGAAGAAGACGACGACAAAGAAGAAATCAAAGAACATATAGGAAAAGTCATGAATGTCGAGAAGTTTATACTGTTGGTGGTTAATAACAGGGAGCTGTTTGACAAGTGTCATAATAATTACATAAAATTTGGAGAAAAGAGAGGATTTGTGTTGCACTTTTGTCTTAGATTCGGGAGTGGCTGGTAAAACACCATCTTCAGGCAGGGAGCCTCACTGCATCAATATTGCCTTGACCCAGAGAAAAGCACCCTACTGGGTAGCCATCTGAAGATATGTTTGAATCTCAATTCGGTTTGGTGTGTAGAACACTATCATAATTAAATTTTGTATATAATTTATGTGTCATTGTCTTGTCATTTTTTTTTATACACAGGCTCAGCCGTTTTACAAGTTATAGCATTTGGTAATGTATTCATGTTACTCAATGTTTATTAAAATGAGATCTGATTAATTTTTGCTGCAAATCTGTGACATAAGGTGGATTCATGCATATTAATGTAGTCGATAAATATTCAATGTTAAAAAGAAAAAAACAAATTCACAGCATGAAAGGCAAGTCTTCTGAGTCAAACCAGGATCTGGTTTAAAATAGCCTGTTAGATAAGGATAATTTAAACAGGAAACAACACAGTAAAGCCTTGTAAAAAAGAGACACGTCAGGCATTTCTAGCTCTCTGTTCCTGGAGCTGGTAGGAAGCATGAGCGCTTTGTGTCTCTTCAAAAGAGAATGGTGTTATTAGCAGTGGAACACACAGACGTGTACTTGCTCACGAACATAAATGGAGTGAGATCTATCACATTTTAACCTTTCATCATCCCAGCTCTAAACAAAGTTTCAGACTCCCACTCTGTTCAATGCCCGCACCTCTCCACCCCCATTCTCACACCTCCAGGATCCCTGTCTTCATATACCTCGACTTTCATTGAAAAAGCAGGATTAACAGAGCTAACAGCTGAACCCCTGCTCATTTGGAAGCTTATTTCAATTCAGAAAACACCAACTCTGTGGATCATACACAAGCAAGTACTTTTTAAAATGAAGAAAGTTTATCTTTTGCATCATTTTCATTGTATAACAGTAATGTGAGGTTGACATGGATCAACCTCACATTACAACAAAAACAACGAAAAAATACCAGGTATATACACTATTTTCAGTAGTCTGCAAGAAGGTCTGGTGAATAGAGAAGCGTGGTGAACGTGTCGTTGGTGATACCAAAACATCAATTTGGCAGGTAGTGAATGCTGTTTTTATATAACTGATATTTATTTCATGGGGAAATTAATTCTGAGTGTGAAGGTACTGGGGTATTCTGGTACAATAGCTCAAAAGGCATATGTTTAAGAGAATCTTGCCCTGGGGTACGCAATCTTGAAATTGCCAAAAAGTAGACAATAACTAACTGAAAGCTGTGCTATTTGAACATCCATGAAGCAGAAAGCTTACATGTGACAGGAAATAAGTATTAGTGAGAGCATCTTCTTGACCAATTTGGGTAATTGTGTGATGAGATCCTCTCAAAACTTTTTGGGGAAATCTCTAAACAATTAGACATATTTTTATAATTCATTTATTTTAAGATTTATTTAAACCACTGCTTATTTTATGTGTTTTGTTTCTTTTTTTTTTCAAAGTTGTTCCTAGAAGACAGTAACCCTGGATAAGTGTCATTCTCCATGAAAAACCCCCACACTAATTGAGGTCTTGTGACTTGTGTACTTATCATGCCACTTCAAATGTTGAGTAAACATATAATTTATGAATGAGCTGAATACAGAACATGAAAACAACAAAAAATTCTCTCCTAGGAGCCATTTATAGTGTAGTGTATGTCAAAAAAAAACAAACAAAAAAGTAACTGAAAACTAACCTGTGAGCCTAGTAGCCATAGTCACTTAAAAGAATTACTCCAGAAACCAGAATTCTAGTTGCCCAGCAACCTTCTCAACATCAAACGGACAATGATTTGTTGTTGAACTTTGACCTAAAAAAAAAGCAAAATCAATTTGACGTCAAAATATTAACCTCAATTTGAAGTTCACTTGATAGACTTTAGACCACATAATACATACTCAAAAGGGACCATTTAAAAATATTGCTTTTCAAGTAGGTAACTTTTAGTCAATAATTTAAAATTTGTGAATTCCTTTAAATGTAAGATGCTTTGGACAAATGTGTTAAAATTAATACATGAAAATGTAAAATGTATCAATTCAATGCAGCCATTTTCAAATGATCCATGGTCTCATTACTGAATGTCAGAATCTGGCAGAGATATTTACACATTGACAGAGTGAAAGATATTTTTGATTAAGCATTTTTTCATTTCACATTTCTGATTGAGAAAATGTTGACCTTTCACATATTGAATTAAGAACAGATAACACTGGTTTGCTCTTAATCATTGTCAGTGAAGTCATCAATACATTGAGCATATGAGCGAGTGCCTTATGTGAGGAAGGTGGTAGTTCTCAGTTCACTCTGTTTTGGTGCTTGTTTAAGTATCCATATGGTTGAGGTCAGATTAAGCTGATATTTTTCTCCGATTGTAAAGAAACATGTGACACCAAATCTTGTTCCTCACTGACTGTGAACCACCACATATAGAGCATAAAAAGTACTAAGGTATGCTCTCGGTTCATTTTTATTTCTTTTTTTGTTTGTTTGTTTGTTTGTTTGTTTTTTATGGTGGGGCTGTCCAAATCTCATTGCTTTGATGATCTCACCAAGCGGAACTAGAATGATGTAGTGGAGTGGCGTGTCTTGAGTAACAAACACACTCAAAGACAATACAGGAAGTCAGTGTCAGTGGTATACCAAAATTATTTCAGACTCTTTGTTGAAATTGCTGATCCACAGAACATAAAAAGAAACAGTGGCCCTTTTTGGATTTTTATTTTATTTATTTTTTTATTTTTTGTAATGAAACTGCACATTATTATTACATGTTTTTTTTTGTTTTGGAACTATGCCCTCTTGTGGCAAAATATTGCATATTGTACTGTAGGGTAAATGTTTCCTTTATAAGCAACACATTTGCTGGAAAAAATACTTCAAAATCTGTAAATAAACTTGTTTTCAAGTCAGCAAGTGCAATTAATCATTATATTTCAATCAAATAGTTTGAGCAAACGGATGCAACCAGAAACTTAAATTGAATTCTGGGACTCACATCATCTAAACTCAAGATTCTGTAGTAATTTATTTATTTTTTAGTTTTGTTCCAATTGCTTGATTCATAGCTCTCAGCCAGCAAATTTATTTAATGACCTCTCTCATCTTTACCTTGAACTCTCACACAGTCGACCCATGGTCATTCCATCACTGAGCTACGACACACTGGGGCACTTTATGTCTGAACATGAGCAGGCATCTTTCTCTTTTGTGTATCCCATTGATACAATATGACAATCTGACACCTTCTGCTCCATGTTCCTTGCTGAAAAGCCAACTCACCATGAATGTGATCATTTCAGCTATTCATGGTTGCTTTGGGAAAGAGTGGAAAAAGCTCAGATGTTAAAACCTTTATGCTGGTGCAGAATTCAACCAAACCTTCAAATAAAGCTGTTCATTCTATCTCCAAGCTTTTCATTCTTCATTTAAAAACTAATTTTCTTTCTGATCAATTCTTTATTTCTAGGTAAAGTCGATTCAGTTCAAGTGAACACAAGCTACAAGTTACCGCTACAGAGAAACGGTTATCCAGCAATTCTAAAGCAGGAAAAGGAATCTGCTATTTTAGAACCATATAAATACCATCAAGTGGCAATGTGGATTATTGTGAAAGACTCTGCACAACCACAGCTCAGCGGACCCTGCGGGGGGTAAGAATTTCTCTGCTACACACCAGGTGGGCAAAGATTTGTGCGTGGGGCTTTGGAAGCACTAATTAGTATGTACTGAACAGGGGGTGAGGATCCACAGGTGCAGGGAGAGTTGGGGACACATCCTGCCAACCTCTGCTACATATTAATTAATATACACACACATCCACATCCATCCCCCCCACACAACTGCTTGTTCCAACACAAATCTTACATACTTTTTTGCAAAATCCAAAATAAAAAGGTTAATATGAGATTACATCTAACAATCAAATCATTGGTGTCTACATTTATACTTCTTAGTGACTCAGTCGTTTTTCCAGCACTTAAATAAGGCATTATAAGGGCTTCCTCTGGTATAAAGTCTGGCTTTACCAGCTCATCAAAAACCTGTCTTCGTCTGTCCAGTTGTAGGTATTGCATTCTTCATGCTTCAACTGTTTAATGAATAACTTCTGTATTTGAAACTATTTCCGCTCATAACAACCCTTTCAAACTCCAGTAAATTTTATATCCAATCTGTAGGTGCTCTGGTGTGGATAATAATTATATGAGAAGCAGGGATATGACAATAAAGCATATTTGTGACACAAATTTAGCAGTGTTTGTGATAAATGGAAATAAAAAGCAGAGGAATATGCCAGAGATTGCTTGAAAAGCAGATAAAGCACAGACTGTAAACTGGAATAGTTGTCATTTATGTTTAGGTATTTCTCTTACATTTTTTTGCTTCAAATGATTATGAAATAAGCAGCTATGAAAAAAGTCAGGGCAAAAAATCAGGGATTGAAGACACTTTGATGGAGAGACACTGTGGTAAAGCCAGTACAGTAGATGTGGAAGACAAGGAGATGCACCAAGAAGATTTGATGGGGATCCAGGAACCAGAGGACGTTGACTGATCCTTACTGGGGAAACACCAAAGACAAGGAACTCCTGGAGACCCGGAGTGTTGCCTCTGTGAATATTTGCCCAGACGTTGAGGCTTAACAGGCGCAGGGAACTAGGAATAACTTGAATTAACAGAATTGCTGATTGTTAAGGGGGGCACATGGAAACATGGCAATGCTTTTTTTCAAACACACTTTTACGATACTTTAAGACTTTGGACAAACCTAGGTTTGGATTTAAAATGTGACATTCAACATATAGCACATCATTCTCCTAGTGGGTAATGAAATCATTAAAAAGCACTGTTCACTGGAATCTGAATAGAAATCTTCACCAGACCTGTCCATCTTTCACTCTCTTCGTTCTGTGTAACGTGTGAGCACTTTAATCAGTATGTAATAATGTCTGTCAGTCTGGATTAGAGGAGATGATTCTCCTTAATGAGTCTATGTTTGAAATCCGCTCTTTTAAGGTTCCTCCTGTGAAACCTAAATACTGATGAGAGTCAAAGATGTTTCACATTGAGGGCGCATCGCAGTTGCACAATAATGAAGAAGCACCCATAGGCTGTGGTCATACTTATCAGCAAAGGCATTCAGTGTTTAGGGAGTTTTAATAAATGCAACAGATTATATTAAATAGATTAACCAGCAGAATCACAGCGGCTGTTTTGTAATGAAGAAGGAATGACACAACACACTATTGTTTAATTTTGATTTCCAATATAATGTGTAGACTTCGAAAAGGTTATCATTTTTGAAACTGTTGGTTTTAAATAGACACATAATTTGCAAAGTAGCTCAAATGAAAATGTGAGAAAATCGTCTTTCGGTTTCATTTTACAACCCTCAAATCAGTGCCATCAGTGCCATCAAGAAGGGATAACCTTTGTAAGTACAATACCTGTGATGTGGCTTGTGTTTTCCGAAGTTGTGGCACAAAAAGCACAATGACACAAAAACATGCTTTGAACTGTGTATAAGGTTTAGGAGAGGTTTGCCTGGTTTTGACCTTGTCTTTGCTTTTTGGGGGGAATTCATACATTTTTATTTTGTCTCAACACTTGAAATTTTTGTTTAAAATTGTTTGTCCTTTGTGCAGGGGACAAAATTGTATTGTTTGTATGAAGCTTGGGTTGTTCTAAAACAAATGATATCATGCTTTGCCACAAACAGTTGTAAAGTTAATTTATTAGTGAAAATTTTAAAGTAGTAAGAAAAGGCTGTGGAGTTCTAAGGGTTAAGGGCCACATTCCTTTCTTAATTTTTCTCCTTCCATTTCACCTACCCTTTACCCTTGACCGTTAAATGTTTATATATTTTCCAAATAAAAAGCGCACCGCTACAGAATCAAATGATGTGTGACTGCCTCCAACATAGTATGTGAAGAATGTTTACTGCCACTGTTGTTTGCTGGGGAATAAAACATATGAGTACTGTTTTTGTTTTTTTTTTTGCAATAAAACTGACTGTTTTATTGTTGGATTAATTCTAGCAGGTTAACTAATAATTAGCACAACATATGCAAACAAACAAGATGGAATGTCACAAGAAATGGTGGTGATTTATCTCTAATAGCCCTTTATTCAAAAGCTACACCCTGCAACTCTCCTGCTCAGGTCCACCACTCTTAGAATCCTTTTTTTTTTTGACTCCACAGCCAAATGGTGTCGCCTGGCCTGGGTACCCGAGGCTTTAGATAACGTTTTCTAATTAGCTCTGAATAATTCAACTCCAGAAGAATGAATGAACACAATAAAACTGTACTTTAGACCAATCAGAGAGAAGGATTGCATGGAGCATCTGTTTTTATTGGCTGATCTGATGTGTTTGAACTTGAAGTGCCTGGATTGAGGCAGAGACACTGTGAGAGACAGAAAAGTTTCAGCAGTTGTAAAGTTTTTGGCCTGCTTTTCCTGATATTTCTATGTTCGTCATCCGGGTTGATTAAACCTACATAAATAGAAATGGTAAACAAACTTGTGTTTTTATTTATATGCAAAAGAGAAAAGAGTGAAACAAATAAAAGACAGGTCTCTTCTGTGTACCGCTGTCTAAGGTTTCAGCTTAATATTGAGTTATGGTGTGTAGTAGCATTGTAAACAGACTGTAAACACGTGGCTATAACAAGTTGTAATAAGATTATCTTTACATTCCATAATATTGTTCATATCATAGCTCACACACATGCAGACAAATCCCTGAGTGAATAAAGAGTGATGAGCTTTGCACCGATATGATCTTACTTTGTAATTGTGAATAAATGCTAGTATAAATCACTGGCCTCAGAGCACTACTTTAGCATTTTAAAAGGCAGGCATAGGAACAGATTGTATCTTTATGTGACTCTGATAGGCTGTCATAGTTCATCCAGCTGCTGGTAACACCTCCATCGACTTGTGTCTCACAGACAAAGCTATCGACTTAAGAATGCACATCACTCAATTTAACAGCTGAAGGATGCTCTGTGCTCCCCGTGGTTATCAGATGCTCTCTGGGAGGAAGGGGCTGGAAGACTCTTCTCCTACAAATGCATAAATGCTATGATGTGGGGGAGGGGTACTTTTGGAAATAGCCATGGAATTAACTGACTGTGTCTCCGTTTGTCATCTCTCAAATGCCATCACACATAAGGGC
This sequence comes from Danionella cerebrum, assembly GCA_007224835.1. Lineage (NCBI taxonomy): Eukaryota > Metazoa > Chordata > Actinopteri > Cypriniformes > Danionidae > Danionella > Danionella cerebrum. The sequence continues at coordinate 27,505 of SRMA01025160.1, forward strand.
ACAGAAGGGGGTTTGAGGATGGCTGCCTTATATCTGTGGGGAAAAAAGGTACCAGATGATTGTAATGAGAAAACATTTGTCTTTACATTTTGGTAGATGTGAGTAATTAAAAATGTCTGGAGTGATTCGGCTTTAAGAGAATCTTTAATTAACCACATGAACAGTGATAATAGCCATATAATTTAATTGTCAGCAATGGGTAGAGTATCCATTTTTTTACTCAGGGAAAGGTTTTACGTTAAAGGGATCATGAAGGAAAAACGTGAAAAAAATAAAAGCTCTTTTTGTGCAAATACTGGAACATCAGCATATCATAACTTTGTACGTGCAATTGATTGCACTCATACTTATTACAAAAAGTGTTTTTTATTCCATTGTAATGTTAACAAATGTTAAAGTGTGACAAATTGTAGATTCCTTGATAACCAGGTTCAGTTTAACTTAAACCTACATTTGTGCCTCGCATCATTGCTTTTTGTTCTTTTTTTACACAATGTCTGGACAATGGAGACATCGGATCGGTTGTAGAAAGCCTTTTGAAAGATTCATTGTCTCTACCACCTGAATTTTGGGGTTATGTCAATTTTTGTAAATGTTGTAATTGTTGTTTGCATTTTTTTATTTATTTTCTCTCATTATATGCAATAAATGTACTATTACAGTTATAAACTGATCATTTCTTTTTTTATGGGGTAATGGGCAGCTATTACTTCCCTCTACAATTGTTTATATGTTTTATTTTTGGACTGTATGATTTTTTTTTCTGAATATTGCACTCACTCTTCAATGTCAACAATATCTACAGTTTTATTCTGCATCAATCCATTAATCAATGTCTGATATTCTTGTTTTTTTTTAAATTTGCTGTAATGAATGTAATAAAAATGCAAATTAATTCAAATGACTCCATAATGCCAAATAATGAGAAATAATCAGGACAGCTAACTTCTGCTATTAATTGGCTTCACAAAGCAGTCAGATTGCATTCAACTATTCTGAGAGATAAATGCCAATTAAACACATGAAGAAGGGGCTGATGCTAGAGGTAGAATCAACCTCGCAGAACAGAAAAAAGTGTTTTTATCTTTGAGAGTTAAAATGCAGATAACATTCTAAAGAGGAGTCCTATGCAATGCATGAGACAAATAAAATAAGGACAATTGGCCTTGCTATTAGCAGGAAATAAGGACAGAGGTTTTATTTTGTCCTTTTATTCAAATTTTATAATAACAGGAGGGAAACTTAATGTGAGATTACATTGTTGATGGAGATAATGTCTGCAATGGATAGGCAATGGCCTTCTGGATCTGGAAAAGAAGGAAAGGAGCAGGAAGTAAGTAACTCACTTAGCAAATGACAGAGAGAAAATCCAGGTAGTAACACGGGAGAAACATTGACATCTGACACAGGACTTTTGGGAGTTGTCATTTTTATATTGACATTTGACAATGGTGATTGGGGTGACTGATCCTCTTATGCTCTTAGGTCCACCTCTGCGTCTTGTGGCAGGTTTACCAGGGTGGGCCTCCTTTGGAAGTCACACAGACAGTGAAACCAAAGATACGGACCATCACTATCATTCTTATAAACAACATGCGTTCACCTTTATGTTCAATTTAGAACAGTCAGTCAATTTTATAATCAAGTTGTTTTGTGCCTGTAACATAAAACCAGTTTTGGAGGTTTTATTCAAATAACTTAAATAACTTTACCATGTTTTAGTAACAAAAGTAAAAAAAAAAACCCTTAATTAAAGGTTATAATATTTCAATATTTTTCTATTCAATCCGTCAATCTTTCAGCCACCAAAAAACAACTAAACCACAAATCAATACATACAACAAGCGCATGTGAGAATGATATGCATGTTCCAATTTCGTATTGTTTTTGCAAAGTAAATGTCATGAGAAATCTAAAAATGTCAGGTTGCCTTGACATCAAATCTTCCTTCATATAGCCATTTATAGGCAAACTTTTTTAATCAAACTTTTAAGAGATGAAAAAATATCTAGTTTAATGATTTACCACAATATCCCTCACAACGGCTTACGATATTCTGTAATACTTCCAATGAGACATTACTTCACATAGGAAAAAATGTTTTTGAAGCGCACTTTAACCAACAAAATTAATTCTTTCCCTTACTGACTAATTTACAAACATAATAATACAGCAGTACCAGTTAAAGAGCCATGGGTAAATTTATAGAATTCTCATACTGGTAAACAACAACCTCCAAACATCTATTTAGTTTTCAAATGCAGCAAAGAGAAACACAGAAACACTTGTGGGTTTGCTTCAAATAAATAGACTGGCGGATAAATCAAGATCTGATTAAGGCCTGACAATAATGGGCTGACTTGCTTAACTAGAAATAAAACAGCATTGGCAAGTTCATCAAGACCAGTATTGACTGAGGGCCATCACTGAAGAAAAAGAAGCAAGCGTAACCGGATTAAACACTGCGCATGGGAACTCAGAGTGCCTGTTTACTAATCCCAGCAGCAACACTTTTCCCGTTACCCATTCGAGCATCAGTCGGCCTCTTTCTCAGGCTTTCTTTCTTTCGACACCTCGTTCTGATCGACTTCCCACAGCATTGCTTCCCTAAGCCTCTGCAGATGTTGCTTGCTCTGTGAATAGACCTTTTGCTCATGGCTGAGTTGGAAAATGGCAGGGTTTGCTTAATCTACTTTGCCTTAATCCCTGTGGCCTGGACTCATTTCGCCAAGACACTTCCATCCAAATGACACACGCACACATTTTGACATCAATAATAATGAATGACATCCCTTCCTGAGCTGCATTTAAGGGACACTGGAGCTTCTGATTGGTACCTTGGCATGTGTGGACAGGTTTTAGAATGGTAAATAGGTGGTGAATGCAGAAAAAGCAATGGGAGAGAGTGTGTTTCCGCCTCAGGGGCTTTGAGATGTGATGCGATTGGTTTCCATGCGAATGGAAGGTAAGCCGACTGGATCTGCAGAGGAAATGCCAGCACCACCCGCATAGGGATTTGGATGCCAACAAAAGATGCTAGGAGAAAAAGACTTAAAGTATGTGGGGAACAGGATTGAAATGGTCACGAAGAAGATAAATGAAAGCAGATACCTTCAGTTTTGATTATTCAGGCATTATTCCAAAATTGACCAGATATTTTGTTTCCTCTTTGGAATTTTCAAATTTATCATTTTTACAACATATCTACTGATTGACAAATATTTAAAAATAATAATGACTTTTTTATTAATATTTTAATACAACACTACGTGTAACAGATTGAATGTAAATATGAGAATCAGGAAGTAATCGAGCAGACTTCTTCGAAAATGGTCCTCATTAAAGGATCCTAAATGAGCCTACCACATACAGTCCACAGTCCAACTTCACAGTAATGAAATTGAGATGGCTAATGAAGTGTATTTGAGTCAAACCCACACTCACAATTCCAATTCACATTAAGAGCTATAAGGAATTCCACCCATAGAATAAGGCTCATACACAGCTGTTTCAGTTCATGACTCAGTTCCTACGTATTTGTGGCATTGATTATCATTAGGACTTGTTTGGTATAATTGGTTGATCATACAACTATAATCCTGAGTTGGTTAAGTTCAATATAAAACAAAGTGACAGCTTGAAAGGGGAATGTCTTTGGTTACGTTCCATAACCCTCAGTCCGTGAAGAAGGGAACCAATGTTACAGTGGCATTCTGCTCAGTTTATGTCACAAGACTTCTAGGTTTTTATAAAGGGACATATATCTTTGATCTCTACATGAGGGAAGGAGGATTACACACATAACCAAGGACATTCCCTTTCAGATATCACTCTGTTATATGTCGAATGGCTCAATTATGGGAACCCACCCAACCACGTCTGAGGTCCTTTCATGCAGGTCAGTGCCACATTAAAAAGGTTAGCATTTAAGGCTTAATTAAACCTGCATAGTTTCTACCTCTACATGAGGCCCAAATGTTTTCTGTATTTCTTTCACAACACGCAACCCAATCCTGGCAACACTCCCAAAACAAGAGCACTCTTCGACTATTTCAAAGAGGGGTGTATGGAGACTGTAAAGGTGGGAGACCCTAAAGTTGCCATGTCATTGGAATACATTGTGGTATAATGTAATGATTCACACACACACACACGCACACACACGCACACACACACACACCCCCAACCCACACACACACACACACACAAAAGATTTATGAATAAAATAAAAAAAAATACCACCTAAATGACAGGGCAAAAAAACAGTGGTCCCCTGAAAAAGGGGCAAACCAAATGTGGATCCACGTCCTTGGGGACCAGCCTGTCAGAATCAATGGATAAAAAGTCAAGACACTTTGAACGATGAAAACCATACAGGTCTTAGAAACCACTACTGCTCTGCTCGGTCAGTACCTATTTACTTTAGGTAGCAATTGCTTTTGCTTGGAACGCTGTGTTGTATTTCCACCAAGCTCTTATTTTGCCCAAATATCTCCAATTTAAGCTTTTCCAAATGTGCTCCAAATTTTCTAAAATGACACCGTTTGTGGGATGTCCGAAGAAAAGAATTTTGAGTTGCACACGGACACCATCTGCAGCAGGATGTGGCCATTGAACTGTGACTATTTTCACCAACTGGTCCTCTGCTTTTCTGGGATTTTTCTTGATTTGCCACTTTGTGCCTTAAATAGAACTGTCCTTCTTGTCTTGCGGTTCCTCACAATGTTTCTCACAGTGAAAACTGTGAGCTTAAATCTCTGAGACAGCTTTCTGTATCCTTCCCCTAAACCATGATGTTCAACAATAATTTTTTCCAGTCATCTGAATGTTGTTTTGAGGCTCTTGTGCAGCCACTCTTTAGAGAAGATGCAAAAAGGATAACCACGTGCAATTGCCCTCATTTAAATAGTTTGTCATGATTGGTTTCACCTGTCTACTGAGGTCAAAGACACTGAGAATACCAAACCAACTTTGAGTTGTAATTAGTGCTAAATGTATTGAAATCAATATAATAACAAGGGTGCCGGGATTTTGCAGATGCCTAATTCTTGAATTTTGTTTAAATAATTGTTGCACACTTTCTAGAAATCATATGTCACTTTCTCAAATATCCCTGTGTTTGTATAGCATTCTATACAAAAAAAAAAAACAACCATAGTGGAGGTTTGGCAGTTTGGCAATTTTCCCCCTGCTCAGTCCAAAATTCAGAATTCTAGATATAGTTACAACAATCAAAATAAATTGAAAATAAATTCAACTTTAAAGCTAATAAAAATGTAAATGAATAAAACACCTAAACCTGTTCTAAGAGTAAGCGGTCAGACTGGCTAAGCAGACAGAAAGGCAAAGCTAACTCAAACAACCATAAGTTGTCACATGCAGTAGTTCCTCTCCCTGCCTTTAGAGGCCACCACACTTGTTGCTGCCTTAGTTCTTCTTCATGGTTTTTTGTTAGTGTAATGTTTTTCACCTGTGCTCAATCACAACTGGCTATTTAAGTGCTGCTTTGTTTCCCTGTCTTTCACTCGGTTTTTGTTTGGACACAGTTGTGCTGTAAACCCTAATCTTCCTCGCTCTTCCTCAAGTAAGGGAATTTCTATTTGTTACATTTTTGCCGTTGCTCAGCTGTTTTGCTTTTTCCCCTCGCGGAGTTTGATTCCCTGTATTATTTCATTAAAGAAAGACTTTATTTTTTGGAGCTCTGCTTGGAGTGTCTCATTTGGGTTCTATTCCAACACAACTGCCTCTTTGGCTCAGTGGTTCACACTTCAGTCTCCACACCAGAGACCCGGGTTTGAAACCTGGTCATGACACAAGTATTGAAACAAACAGTACTTAAAATGCCCAAGTTTTTTATTAATACATTTTTATCACCCTCTCATGAAAAGCTGAATAGTGTTGATTGTTGGGCATATTACTGGTATTATCCCTTTGGACAACTTAACATTCAGCATCTGCTTTCGAACAATTCGCTTATGTTATAGAGCGACAATGGAAATACTACAAATGTAAATGAAGCAACCAGGGAATAAGATAACAACTATCATTTTCTCCTTCATCAATTCCCTCCAAACACACAGTCCAACTCCACATAGATCAAAAGTAGTTCCTCTATTGCAGCAAACTACTGCTTGATAGCAAATAATATCCAACTTGTTATTAGATAAAGGCTCTACGGTTACCCAAAATGAACTTCTATTCCTAAAGTGGTGTGTATACTGTACTTTACACACACACACTAATGTCGCTAGGCAACAAAACATACTGGGGGAGATGTGATGCTGACAGTCTGTATATTGCTGTTGGGGAACTTTGTGTTTTTATGACTCCTGATACATGGTGTCCACAGAGTCATGAAAAGCATTAAAAGTTGATCAATCAATTTGAATAAATCTTTTATTCTATAAAAGTTGTTAAATTTCAAAGAAAATAAGATAAGATTCATGATTGTGTTCTTTAAAATATATCTGCATTTAAAAAAATGTATTAGATTAATTTACAGCAAAAATCTTTACATGCTGCTTTACATTTGTTTATAATGTACGTTCATTCCTTATCCATCTCACATCAGGCGAGAGTACTGGAAAGGTCTCCAGTCCATCACAGGACAACACACACATTCACATCTAAGGGGAATTTAGATTATTCAATTAGCCTAATCACATGTTTTTGGGATTGTGGGGGAAACCAGAGTACCCAGAGGAAACCCACTCAGGCATGGGAAGAACATGCACCTTGAACCGGCAACCTTCTAACTGGAAGGCAACAGTGCTATTTACTGCACTACTGTGCC